>PVJA010001548.1:76336-91664 GCA_004027025.1 Myocastor coypus
AAAAAAAAAAAAAAAAAAAAAAAAAAAAAAAAAAAAAAAAAAAAAAAGAAGCAAGAAAGCATAATAAATACTGGCAAAAGCCAAAAGATTTTAACAACTTTGGAACTTTATATTCCAGTGGATTTGAGAATACAGAAGAAATATGTAAATTCCTAGATATGCATGAATTTCCAAAACTTAACTAAGAACATATAAAAACTATGAACTAGAGGAAGTAAGGAAAACCCTACTAAATAAGAAAAGCCCAAGATCTAAAAATTCCAAGAAAGTACAATGCCAATACTTGTCCTACTATTTTATGAAATTGAAATCAAAAGAAAACTAAAACCCATTCTTAGGAGCTAGCATTATACTGATAACAAAAGTGTAGAAGCACTGAACATCAATGACATCAATGACAACAACAAATACAAGTCAATTTCCTTAATTAATAAATATGTTTGAAAAAGTTCAGCACAATACTTGCAAACACAGTAAAAGAAGTTAGGCCAGGGATATAGCTCAGTGGCATAAGTGCCTGCCTGGCAAGGGTGATTCGAAATACATAAATCAATAAGTATCATCTATAAACATAAATAGATGTAAGAGTAAAAAAAATCAAAGTTCAATATAATAAAACATCTTTTGACAAAATCTAACATTCACATATTATAGAAATACTTTATATTTTTACATTAATTGTAATGAGAAAGAAATAGCAATGAGATAGTTTTACAACAGATTAGTAAGACAGTTGCAATAATTAATACATTGTATATTTTTTGTCTTCATAATAGTTGTGCAGAGTACAAGATAACAATGATATCTTTAATAAACTCTATTAGTACAAATCTTTCTTCTCATTGAAGTAACACAAAGTAGCTGTATACATAGTCCAATAGTCCATAATAGTAGGGTATTATCAGCAGAATTGGCAGTGTCAAAAGCTATTGACTTGAGCCTTTTACAGCTCAGCATATTAATATACTTTTTATACCTAAAAAGTCGGACCTATATAACAAAAAATGTAACTTTTGTATCTGACAAGATCAGTCAAATCCCATCAGGATTTATCCTGAAACCATGTACAGCAGTTTGTAGAACTTTTGTCAGTGTTAGCCATCTGAATGAGTCATGGCCATTGGTTGACCAATCTGCTCTCTGTGAAAGCCTGAGAGAATGTTTTTTCTCTGGGTGACTCTTCTCAGGCACACCATACATCATTAATCACTTTCCTTTGTAGCTCCATAATCACCTTGATCAGAAAAATGAGAATTTTTCAATCCCTGGTTCTGAAAAAAAAAAAAAAGAATAGAAAAGAACGAAAGAAAAGTGAGAACTGAAAGATTTAAACAATGAGGAGAAAAGTTATGAAACATGGTAGTGGCAAAACCATGCATTTATAAACACAAGATAGTTAAGACAGTTGTCCCAAGAATCTCAAAGAGTTTTATGAAGCTAGCAGTTAATTGGCAGAATTTTCACCCTTACTATTTATACATGCTGATTTATGTGAAGTAAGCAACTACACTAAGGATAGCAATGTGTAACACTAAAACCATGCTTGGAATACCTATCATTCTGGTCCTCTAAATGCATACTGCTTCTAAGGTCATATCAATTATTGCTATACTCTCTCTCAAGTAAATGTTTGTTCATAGAAATGTAATAAAAAAAGGACAAGAGACAAGAAAAAATTCCATAGGATGGCCCTGCTACAATATTCTAAATGATTAAATTCCTAAATTTCTGTGTAAAATTGTGTAATTGCTTTTTTCATATTCTATAGGGATTTAAAGTTTACAAATCAGTGATCAATGGAAAATACCTTTTCCATGTTATGTTTAAGGCATTTGATATTTAGAAAGATAGTGATGTTAAGCTCAAATGCCTATGTTATAGAGTATTAATATCATTAAGCTTTTCTTCAGGATGCTTAACAACTTACGTCTGCAGACCAAAAATTAGAGAAAAAGAAGGGCAACAAGGATAGCCAGTATTTTTGCCCTAGCCCTTCAACATGAAGACTCAGGACATAAGAGAACCAATACTGTAACATTTTATAAATCAGTGGTGTGCCACTTTTTTTAAATACTCTATCTTGAACTAATAAAAACTATTTTTGACATACTCATTACCAACTTCATACTAAATAGGGGAAACCTGAACACATTCCTTCTAAAATTAGAGATAAGGGGTGTGTACTTGTTCTCATCATTTCCGTTCAATGTAATACTTGTCAATTTGACCAGAACAATCAGAGCAGAGAAAAAAATAATCTTAAGTTTTTGTTTTTTTACAAAATCTATTTTATTTTATAAAGCATAATAGAAAAAATAAAATGAGCCGGGCGTGGTGGCTCACACCTGTAATCCCAGCACTTGGGAGGCTGAGGCAGGAGGATCGGTGCGAGTTCGAGATCAGCCTGGGCTACAAAAGTGAGCTCAAGGCCAGCCCCAACTGCATAGCGAGACCCTGTCTCAAAAAGACAAAAAAAAAAAATAATAATAATAAAATAAAATAAAATAAAAAAAAATGATAATGATTTTCAAAACCTGATGATAGGAAATTACTAATAGTCATATTTTGTATATTATCATCAAAGGAGTTGCTCAGTTTACCAAATACAGACACATAAGATTGCTCAAAGAATATAAACACTAACACTTCCTTTCAGCAAAGTAATATTTGTCAGTAGCGCAGTTGTCTTAGCTGTGCTTTCTTCTTTTCTCTTTTCCCTCATCCCAATTATTCTTTATTTTTTAAGTAGTTTCTTTCCCTTTTAAAATGCCTTTTCTGCCTTTTGAATGTTACTCTTTCAGTTTCTTAGGAAAACAATTGAAGTAATACTCATCAGTAGATGACATGATCTTGTATATAAAATATCAAAAACTTCCTTTAGACTTTTAGCACTAATAAATTCAGGAAATTGGTAAGACCACACACACACACACACACACACGCACGCACACGCACGTGCGCGTGCACACACACACACACCAAACAAAATGAAAACCAGTAGTGTTCTTGTACATCAACAATGAATGAATTTACCAAGAAAGAAATCAGAAAAAATAATACTATTCACAGTGTCCTCAAAAAAATTAAGTATGTAAGAAATAACCTTAAAACAGTAACTGACACCTTTGTGATAAAACCTATAGTGTTATGGGGGAGAAAGAGATTAAAGCATATATTAGAAAATAGAAAGACATTCTTTGTTCTTAGATAAGCAGAGCCTATAGTGTTAATTATCCTTGTTATCAAAAATAATAAGATTTCAAGCAATTCCAGTTAAAGTACTATCAGAATTTTTGACAGAACGAGAAAAAATATAAAATTTATGTTTCCAGAAAAACTGGGATGATCAGCGCAGACTGAGCAATGGAACTAAAGCCGAAGTATTTTAATCCTGTACTGCAAAGCTACAGTAATAGAAACAGAATTGTAATGACAAATAAATATACATGGTGATGAATAAAATAGAATAAAGGTTGTACAAAGGCCCCATGTACTTTCAACCATGCAATTTTTTGAATGGCCCAATAACTAATGCTAGAGAAAAAACAGTTAATGGTGCAAATAAAAGTAGTTACCTTTTGTAGAAGACTGCATATGCATATATATCTTTCATATTTTAGTACAATTAAATGAAAATATCTCCATGACCAGGTTACAAAAATACAAACCCTGACTGCACTGGAAGTAAAACTCAAACAGAAGAGTGCTTGGATATGAAGCTCAGTCATATGAAGATACCATATCAGGAATCAACAATAGCATTTTATCAACATAAAAAGCTTCTGAAAACCAAAGAATACCATCAATATAGTGAAGATACAATGTACAAAGTTGGCATGAAATACTGTCAACTAGTCCCTTGGCAGAGGCCCAATATGTAGAATATATAAAGAAATAAAAGTATTAAACTCTAATAAAATACATAATGAAAAGTTGCAATTGAAATTAATATGCACTTCTCAGAAGACATACGAGTAGCCAATGTATACCTAAAAAATGTTCAACAGTTTTAGTCATTTCAGAAACCAAATAAAGTCAACACTGAGATTTCGTCTTACTCCAAAAAGAGTGGCTATCATCAAGGACTAAAACCACAAAAACAACAATAACATTAACGTGGCATGATGTTTTTAGGGAAAGGAATATTTTTAGATCTTTAGTGAAAATTTAAGCTAATAAAATGTTTTTAAAAATAATATAGCGATTTCTTAAAAAAGAAAAAAGTAGAATTCCATTTGAATGAGGAATACCACTTTTGAGTAGCTTCCTCTAAAATTTAGTCATCATATTATATTGATGCATGTACACTCATGTTTATAGCACAACCATAACAGCTAAATTATGGAAGTGAGCTATATGCCCACCAACTGATAAATACATAAAAATATGACATCTTTATCTTTATACAGTAGACCACTACTCTGCTGTTACATGAGGATATAAGTCATTTATATGAAAATAGTTAAATTTTGAGATATTATTAATAAGTGAATTAAATTAGACACAGAAGGTTAACTGTCACATTCATTCAACATAGTGAGAGGTCCAAAATACAGTCTATGGAACAAAATAAAAAAAAGATGGTAGACAGCAGGGAGAGAGACTCTCTGGAAATGAGAAGGGGATCTGAGGGAGGAGGGAAAAGCAGGATGTAGGAAGGAGAAAAGGAAACACAGATGACCAAAATGTGATGTGTTTATGTTTATTTACCTGCTTTTCAGGGTGAATAGAATCATTATTTATAGGAAGCATACAATAAACAAACAAACAAATAAAAAATACCGAAAAAATAGAAACCGTACATTAGCCCATGTGGAGAAGTATTCACCATGTTTGTTTCTGAGATTTGTTAACATCTCTGCTAATTAGAGTGACTGTTAATTTCTATGACAAACTTTAGTGCAGGCATGGGCACAGTTTGTAAATATGGAGAAATTATGCAAATGATTAAAAACCATTTTAATACTATCTTGGTTCTACCTTAATCAGTAATGTAAATCACACGGTAAGGCACCAGACTTGTCTCGTCAGATTTTGAAGTTTAGAAAGTTCAGTAACTTACAATATTTGACAGGAGGGAAAAATAACTTTTATGTAATTAATTTATATTTAAAATTAATATGTATATGCATATTTTATTTCTTACAATAGACAAAATTTTTAAATTTCTACGTAAAAAAAATTAAGCTGGGTGTGGTGGTGCACGCCTGTAATCCCAGCACTCGGGAGGCTGAGGCGGGAGGATCGGTGAGAGTTCGAGACCAGCCTGGGCTACAAAACTGAACTCAAGGCCAGCCTGAACTGTACAGCGAGACTCTGTCTCAAAAAGACAAAAATAAAATAAAAGAAAGAAAAGAAAATTAAACAAGAGATTTAAAAGTAACATGTGATATGCTCTATACTATATTTTATTTTTTATGAACAGTGAAAGATCCAATCATTTTATCCTGTGACAAATATGTTTGTCATGTATTTCTCTGTGAAATCCCACTCTTTCATCTACTTAATTCCATAGTTATTTACAGAAATTTACAATTCTCTTTGTCCTCTATATGTAAGAGGACCAAGCTCTAAATTATTAAGCTGTATGAAATATTTTCTAATTGACTGCAACAATCTTTCTCATCCTACATTTATTTTCAGAACATTCTATCTTTTCTTTTCAGGGAAATGTAACTTTGCAAACTGAAAACAAATTTCATAAAGTAATAATTGAGCAATTTCTATTTATTGATGCAAATGTATGAATATTATGCTATATTTGTTTTTAGTTTTTGTTAATTCTTAGCTGAATTTTACTTAATCCAATCTTCAATTTTAATAATACCTTCTAGTCTGGAATCTGATACTAAATTTATGAGTAATAAAGGTAATGAACTTAGATATTCTTGGTAAAATGTCATATCTTAACATGCTGAGTTAGGTGAAGGTAAGTGTGCCTATGAAATCATTCATGTTTATGTAAAATCTACTTTGTTTTGTTTAAAACATATGCATTCCCCTTGAGATCTTAAAGGATTATATTTTTATTTTTAAATACATATGATACAATGTCACTTTTTTTTTGAATTTGCCTCAGTAGATTTTTTAAATTTGAAAAAGTTGGTTTAACTCAAAACAAATGTTAGTCAAATGTAACAAAGGATAGATTGGATAATTAAACTGCTGATTTCTACTGATCTGTTGAAAGGAATAGTTAATGCTTAATTTTTTTCTTCTTTTCAATTTTTTTGTTGACTTTTCATGTCTGTGTCTGGTAAACAGAGCAATTAATTTGAAGGCAACTATGCAATGTAACAACCATGTTTGAATTCCTATCATTTAGTTCAGTGAAGTTCTGTTATCATTTCTGATGTTTTTTCTCTAAAAAATACAAAGTAGAAAGTTGAAGAAATATTGAAGTTGACATTGTCAGTATAAGTGAGAAAGGTATTTCATATATGCTAAGTCAGTTCATTTTTATGAAAGAAGTAATAGTCTATAGTTTTTGATTGTGTAACTAGAGGCACATGTAGTACATGCCTTTGAAAGTTTTACAAATATTGGTGTTTTAAGACAGTTTAATAATGCTATAAATTAATATTTCTAAATGTAAATATATTGAATGGGATTCACTGTTTTGTAACATTGACACAAAGAAAAATATATAAAAGAAGTACATGCTACTTAGGATTTTTAGGGAGTGAAAATCCTTATAACAAAATCCAGACTGAAAAGAATTTTAATCTAGTCATCTCATTGTTAAAAAAGAAATTGGTTATCTATCAATGCTAAGTGAGTTATTCCATATAGTACAGCTCCATATAGTGAGACCGTATTTTCCAGAATCTTTGTCTTATGTACTTCAGTCTCCAATACACTACAGTATCTATATGGGTAAGGTATTTATTCTGTGAATACACATTAAAATATAGACCATTAAATAAATAATATACTTGTCATGGCACAAAATTTAAGTACTATTCACATCTGTGTTGTTGGATAAAACATGTAATATAGTAGACTTCATGTTAAAGAAGTTTGGGTTTAGGCTTTTGTTATGGTTTATGTCTAGTTGTCCCCCCAAAACCTCATGGAGTCATTGGGCGGGGACTTCTAGAGTTTGAGACTTGATCCATGATCCCTGGGGTTATGGGTTTTAGTACTGATGGGATTATGGGTGGAAGTACTTCTGGGATTATGGGTGTAGCCTAGGGCGGGAGCTAAGGCGGAGAGCCTGAATGTAATATAAAGAGAGACAGACTGGAGCTCTAGCTGTTGCTGTTGCTCTGCTGCCCTGATTGACTGGCTGCCTCTGCTGGCATTTTGTTGCTGTTCCGCCGCCATGAACTAGATGCTCTCTGCTCTGTTCCACTCAGCCTTGGGCCAGCCGAATATGGACTGAAACCTCCACAAACTGTGAGCTAAATAAACCTTTCCTTCCTTCATCTTGAGTGTCAGGTATTTGTCTCAGCAATGAGTAAAAGGTAACTAAAACAGCTTTGAAAACTATTTTGGCAAATTTAAGAATTTATAGTATATTATAGCAATGCAAACTAAGTGTATTTTTTGAGTATGAGATAGGTTTAAAAGTACATATTTGGAATTGGAACAGTTCTGGGGAAATCTCTGTATACCCACTTTATAATACAATGTCAGACACATTGTGTTATGTATCATAGCACTGATTAAGTGACCTCTGGTCTTTGTGGCAATAAAAAGCAAGTCCTCACAAAATAGTATGATTTTGGCATATAAGAAAATTGTGATGTGACATTATAGTCTAGCACTAATGGTATAAGTAACAATACACATGATTCATCAAATTATTAAAAGTTCATTACATTTATGCACTTGGAATACAATTTATTTGAAATAAATCTTTCTACCCTCTGAATCTCATGCCTGTACACAAAGCGATATATAATCACAATCTTCAGTAATTTATGAAATATGCTGTATTAAGTCCTGAAATTTTATTAGTTGAACATTTACAATCAATAAAAATTTTTCTTACGTGTGCTTTGAGAGTGAAATCATACCAATTCGTTTTTTAAATAAGGTTTGTTTATATGTATTTATTTATTTATTTATTTATTTATTTACGGGATCAGGGTTCAAACTCACATCATTCCACTTGCCAGGAAGGCACTTGTGCCACAGAGCTGTTTTCCCAGGCCTAATCATACCAATTTGAATCTTTATGTTATATGACAAATACTATTTTTTAAACAAATGAATTAACAGAATCTCCAGTTTTTCTCCTTGCTGTCCGATTTTATTAATCAAATCCTTTACATGAAATCAGAAATGGAATCACTGTCAGTTGTTTCCTGACTGTCGAAAGTATGTGTTACATAGCTTTATTTTATCATATTTCATCTTTATAAGGAAGACTTAGGTAACATATATAGCAAATGCAGTTATTCAACTTCTGCATCCAAGCCTTAGAAAAAAGTCACACCATTTGTATGTGGAGCATAAGTGTGTCAGTTCTGGGAACAAGAATCAGACTTGCAGTTTTAATCTCTGTGTACAGTTAAATTTGCATTCTAATAATTGCAAAAGCTTTTTGACATTTGTAGTAATATGAATAAATGATTTGTTCATGTTAATATTATGTTAACTTTCTGAATATTCTCACATTAGTGTATTCTCATTTGTTGTGAAATATTCAAAGATAATATTTTTAGAACTTTATTATTATTGTTTTCTTAGTTCCAATGATCATTACTCTTACATTTTGTTTCAATATTTATATTGGTATGTTGATGTAGAAAATCACCCTATCTTTTTGAAGTAAATTATGAATTATTAAATTTATTTCACAGAATTCTGGCATTCATAAACAAATTTTGAATCCTATTGGTTTTTATGATTCTTAGCCCAGTGGGAATGGAAAATTTATACCTTTAAATTTTCTGACAAAATTTACAATACTTTAATTTTTTTGAGTAGTGATTTTTTATATTTTCACAGTAGATGGTGCATTAATTCCTTTTATTGGTCATTAAAATCTTCATTCTTGAGCTGGGCGTGGTGGTGTATGCCTGTAATCCCAGTCCTTGGGAGGCTGAGGCAGGAGGATCAGTGCGAGTTCGATACCAGCCTGGGCTGCAGAAGTGAGCTCAAGGCCAGCCTGAATTGCATACTGAGATCCTGTCTCAAAAAGACAAAAAAAAAATCTTCATTCATTTTGCATCTTATAAAAATAGGTTTATTCAGTACTAAAAGATAAATTATACCTACCGAAATTTCCAGAATTTTTCTTGCTTATAGGCACGGAGTATAGAGTGGACTTGAAATTTGATCTTAATTTGAAAAATTTAATAAAAGGCACATCAGAAAAAAATATAGACTTGTATAAATTTATACACACAGTGATCAAAATGGACTAACACAAATAAGAATAGTGTAGGATAATGTTTGTTATTGGAAAATGCCTGAAATTCTGTTAACTTTAAAAGATGTTCTTTGAGCATTGTTAGTACAGCATGAAAAGATGGATGTAGGTACAGATAGAAATTTTATTAAGTTTAAAGCAGTATAGAATTAAGAATATTGATTACTTATGAATATATATTGCTTACCAAAAGATGTCCCATACATTTGATAATTAATGATAGAACACATGCACCCAGATGTGAAGTTGTTTTGACAAACTTATGAGACAAACTGTAATTTCACAAGTCCATTAAAAAGAGAAATGGAACCGAAAATAGGAGAAATAAAGGTGACAATCTGTTATTGATATGCTCTTTATAATGGAATATACATGATGTGCATATCACCCAATATTTATTTTTACTTAATAGATTCATGGTTTTTCCCATAAATGGCAGTATTTTTAACTTGCTGTCTTCATTATTTTATTCTGATATGTTTTTAATAATGTTAAAATCCTTAACTTAGATTTTATATTTTCAGACACTTTTTAGTTAGAAAAAGACAAAATTAGGCTCAGGCAGGAGGATTGGTGACAGTTAAGACCAGCCTGGGCTACAAAACTGAGCTCAAGGCCAGCCTGAACTGTGCAGCGAGACCCTGTCTCAAAAAGACAAAAAAGAAAAAAAGACAAAATTGATGTTCAAGTGGTTACTTTATTCCAGTAAACATTATATGCTGCATAATGGACTTAGAAACATATATGCAGCAAGTTTTTAAAAAATTACATATGATATAAATATGACTAACATAAAGGAAATCTAATTTACACTTCTCAAGTGGTAAATCCAAGGCTTATAGGTACTACATTTCTTGTCCAATAATATTGATGTAATAAGCTATAAAGGAAATCAAATGCCATACTGTGTAAGTACAAAGAATGCATATGCATATGTGTATGTACATGTTTAAAAACACATGTGCATTTTCTCATGTATGTAGTTTCCAATTCAGTGTCCTAGACCATGAAAAAATTTGCAAGACAGTGATGGATGAATTTCCTTACATCTTATTTGAGACTGCTTAAATTAAATTCATAGTTCTGAAAACTAATTAATTATATATAACTTACTAAATTGAGTATATATAAGAATATATGAAGGATAATGATACAGCTCAGTGCCACAAGTGCCTGTCTGATATGTGCAAGGCCCTGAGTTTGATCCTTAGTACAAAAAACTAAAAGTATCTATAAGAAGATGTGAAGTTTTAGTTTAAAATTGGCTAAATCTATTCTTCTGACCTCATTTGTACCTATAATCTATATGAGTAGTATGGGAATTGTACTTTTGTTCTTTTTATGACTTATATATCTGGTTGTACAGTGAAGAATGGTGACATAGCTTATTAAAATCATGCCATTGTGCCTCTATTTACTGGTCATGTTTCTAAGGGCATTTCTCATTTAGTGAATGTACATCAGTGTATTCACCATTAAATAACTCAAGCTAGAAATATAAGTAATGTTATTTCACCCTTCTCACACATGCAAACTTATTGAAGTCTAGTCCAAGTATTTTTTTAAATGTAACAGATTGGAGTTTATCTTGGAAGAGTTGTTCCATCTGTGAAAACTGTCACTGGAAGAAGGAAGAACACTTTAAAATAAATCTACCAGCTGTATTGATAATCTTGTAGTGATAGGAAGGCCTGAACATGATAGGAGTATTTGTTAAATTAGTTATACCATATGACAGGAGAACTGGCTTGTGAGTTTTCCAGCTCCTGATAATGACTTTCAAAATCATTAAATTGTTTCGAAATGACACTAATTTAGTTTCAAGGCATAATTTCAAAATAAAAAGCAATGTATTAAAACTTACAGTTATTTTAAAATTAACTCACCTAAATGTAATGTGTTATGATGAAAACATGCTTTAAAAACCCCAAGGACTAATAGAAAATTAAACACCTGCAAAATATGGCTAAATTAATGGGCTGACAAACATTCAATGCGTCTATTTTTGATTTGACAACAGCACACATTTCAACCATCAGTTTTCTCTTTTAGAGTTTTAAAAGAATATACTCTGAAAGTCCCCTGTCTTTTTCCTAAGATGGGTCTGTGCACAAAAGACTAGATATTTTTATTGTATTCTTACTTGTGTAGCCCTTACGTTTTTCCTCATATGATGGAACACTGAAATATCTGATTCAATCATGGATAGAAAGCAGTTGAAGAGGTATGTATTTTCTAGCAGGGGATACTGGGGTGTCTGTAAAGTACCCTTCTTAATTTAAATTTTCTAGCCTTTGCTTTTAAAAAGGGCTGAAGAGATCACAAAATAGAATGGACCTCTTGTGTAGAAGATCATCCCCTTCCTAATGGATAAAGAATTGATATTGATCACTATTAGAAGAGTAGAGAAGGATTTCCTTTTTATTAAAGAGGTTTCTCAGTGTTTTAGGTTGGAGTACTCAGATTCCTAAATGGTGGAATTCCGAGCCATACCTTCCATGTTATCTGAGAGAGATTGATTGCCACGGTGGCTTTTCAGGCAGTTTCAGGTTTGGCTCAGCCCGTTTCAGAATCATGCTTCTGTTTTCTCTGATGTATACTTACGTTTTTCTTTTCTCAGCACTGCTGTATAATTTCCCCAAGAGGCTACCTTTCCACTACACTATCTTTCCAAGAACTTTTATATTACCTGTTTGGTAATCTAACTAGTTAATCCCATAATACTGGAGCTTCCTATTGAAAAACTTCAATTAAATACCAAATTTCTAGCTCTAGCAACCAGGGTTTTCCACAGTTTGGTCCCAGCACATTTCAAATATATCTCCAAATCATCTTTGCCTAGATAATGATCTACTTTAGCCAAATCAAGTAAGTACACCAATAACTACTGTGAGATTTTGATGTGAATATTTACTCATTCACTCTTCCTCATATCTTAGTTTTGTCATGCTCAAAGTTATTTTGAAATCCAACTGTTTATAGCTGATGCTGCACACCTTAAATTAATACACAAACATGGTATTAAGGAGCATATGTATTCTTTTGACTTAAAGAAGCAGTCAATATACTATCATTAGCACTTATAAATATAAAATCTTCCTTAAAATGTTGTTTTGGTGAAAAGGTTACGAATGGAGTCACGAGAGAGTTGAACTAGCACACCATTTGGTGACCAGTGCTATCTGTTTGTAGCTTAGGCTTTATTAGTTTAAACTCAATAGCAAATTGTGATCTGTAAGCTTGAAATTTTTTGGATTTTATTGAAACAGATGTTTAATTTCTTTTATTATTATTATTATTATTATTATTATTATTATTATTATTATTATTGGTGGTGGTACCAGGGATCAAACAACACATGACCTTGGGTTTTCCAGGCAAGCACTAATTCCATTGAGCTATCTCCCTGACTCTTGTATTATTTTAAATGAAATCTTGAAACTCCTATTGAGACTCATGAAACAATGAGTTGAAAAATCCTTACTTGGCTAATTGGATCACTATGTTAGATATTCATTAATTTGGCACAACGTTTCATTATGTGGCTCAGACTTGTAATTATCTTTCTGTCTTAGCCTCTTCAGCACAGTGATTACAAGTGTTTACTACCATAGCCCGTTTCATTGGCCGGCATAGCATAGCCCGGGTTCCAGGACCAGCAGGACATGTGGTACAGGGTATTGAATCCAGGAACTTGTGCTTGCCACATAGGTGCATAGACCACCTATCTCTCTCCCTAGCTTAGTCTTTTAATTATGCAATAGAACTTTTTAGTCAAAGAGTGATCCAATAAATACTTATTAATTGGTTATGTCAAATGTACTAGACTGTTAGCTGGGCGTGGTGGCTCACGCCTGTAATCCCAGCACTCGGGAGGCTGAGGCAGGAGGATCGGTGCGAGTTCGAGACCAGCCTGGGCTACAAAAGTGAGCTCAAGGCCAGCCTCAACTGCATAGCGAGACCCTGTCTCAAAAAGACAAAAAAAAAAAAAAAAAAAAAAAAAATGTACTAGACTGTCAAGTGAGAGCAGGAAAGAGTAGTGACAAACGACTGTGGGATAGCTGCTCCCATTACAGGATGGGGAGGAGATGAGGCTTAAGCAGATTCGAAGGATGCTTAATTAGGAAGATACTGATTAATTTTAAGTAAGTAATTGTTTATCTTGGCAGTGTTAAATAAAGTCATCCATAACCAGAAAATAAAGACAAATAAGTTTGTATCTTTCCATTATCATGATAAATAATTTGACTATAAAGGAATACTAAATAATTTTTTAGTTTTGTAGGAAAACGAATGATTGTGTTATTCTGGTATGTAATATTAATTAATGGTTGCAATAGAATTTATATATTTATATGTTCACCAGGTAGAGATGTAATGTTTAACTTCTTTTCTTTCTTTCTTTCTTTCTTTCTTTCTTTCTTTCTTTCTTTCTTTCTTTCTTTCTTTCTTTCTTTCTTTCTCTCTTTTTTTTTTTGTCTTTTTGTCTTTTTGAGATAGAGTCTTGCTATGCAGTCTTGCTATGCTGGCCTTGAACTCACTTTTGTAGCCTAGACTGGTCTCAAACTCACATGAGTCCTCCTGCCTCAGCCTCCCAAGTGCTAGAATTACCAGGATGTGCCACCACACCCAGCTATTTTTTCTGTTCAGAGGAAAAATGTAAAAATTAGATTTCCTTTTCCTCTAAAAAAATGTCTAGTTTTGTATCCAGTGATTATACTCATGTAATCTTTGGATAAACTGTTTAAATAATTCCATAGGCCTCAATTATAGTTTTGAGTATAAATCTTTACTGAAGCATAATACATATCCCTTATGTTTTCTCATGCAAATGAGTTTGATAGTTCAGTGATGCCTCGCATATTTAGAGTTGAAACCATCACTATAGTTAATTTGAGAACATTTTTCTCACTCAGAAAGAGATGGTATACTCTCAGCAGCAATTCTGCATTCTGTGTCAGGCTGCCAGCCCCAGAAGCTCCTCATCTGCCTTCCGAATCAAGACTTCTGCCTAAGATGGACAATTTACATAAATGGAACCACATAATATGTAGTCTGCTGTGAATGGCTTTTTTGATTTAGCATAATCTTTTCAAGGTTTATCCATGCTGAAGTATATATTGTTACTTCATTCTTTTCTACTTTTAAAATATTGTCTTTTCTTGTATATCCATTACATCAGTTAGCCATTTACAAGGTGATGTGCATTTGGGTAGCTTTCACATTTCAACTATTATGAATAAGTTTGTTATGAATGTTAGCTTTTGTGTGGACATATGTTTTAAATTCTCCTGAGTGTACACTGAGGAGTAGAATTGCTGAGTCATGTGGCAATTTTATTTTTAACCTTAGAAGTGATAGTTAAACTATCTTTCAAAGCAGTTACCCTATTTTCCTTCCATATCAACGGTATCTGAGGTTTCCATTTCTCTGCACCATTGCTAAAGGTTCTATTTATCTTTCTCACTAGAGCTATTCTTTCTCACTAGGCCCACAGTGAGTTCTGTCTCACTGTGGTTTTGATTTGTATTTCTCTGATGGTTAAGGACCAGGAACATCTTTGGTTATGCTTATTAGTAGATTTGAATATCTTTAACAGAAGTTGTTCAATGTTTATTGATAATTGCTCATTTTAATTAAATTGTCTTTTTATAAGTTATAAATATTAATATAGGAAATCCTCATCATATATATGATATTCAAATAACTTATCCTGTTCTGTGTGTCCTTTCTGACTTTTTTTT
Source organism: Myocastor coypus (assembly GCA_004027025.1). NCBI lineage: Eukaryota > Metazoa > Chordata > Mammalia > Rodentia > Myocastoridae > Myocastor > Myocastor coypus. Next base: position 91,463 of record PVJA010001548.1, read on the forward strand.
AATTTTAAAGACTAAAAATATCAGACACAAAGATAGAAAAACAGAAACAAGTAAGAGTACATATAGTACAGAATTCCAAAACCAGAAAAATTTAACAATGATAATATTACATATTTTCATCATGGGATTAGTTTAGATTAGTAGGTATAGGTATATCAGACTGATCAAACAATTAAGCATTAGCACTTTCAATAAGCATTAT
>PVJA010001548.1:91764-124618 GCA_004027025.1 Myocastor coypus
AAAAAAAAAAAAAAAAAAAAAAAGAAAAAAGATATTGGTAAGGAAAGAAAAAAAATTCTTCTCTTTGAACTAAGAGGAAGCAGATGCATACACAGTCCAGTGTTCCACAATTACAGTGGGCCACCAGTGAAACTGGCTATGTTGGAGGCTATTGATCCAAGTCTCCTACACCAGATCACACCAATCTAGCTCTGCGTTTCATACCTCGTAATTAAGCTTTTCCACTGGGTGATCAAGGGCAAGTTAAAGCAAGACCTGTATAACAAAACATTCATCTTTTGTATCTTCCAAGGTCAAATCCCCTCAGGATTAACTTTGAAACCATGTACAGTGCTTTGTAAAACTGTTGTCAGTGTCAGCCTTCTGGACGAGTCACGGCCGTTGCTTGACCAGTTTGCTTTCTGTGAAAGCCTGAGAGAATGTTTTTCTCTGGGTGACTCTCCTTAGACACACTATATATAGTTCATTTATCCCTTTCCTCTGAAGTCCCACAATCTCTTTGACCAGAAAATTTGGAACACCCCTGAGTTATAGGGTTTTACAGCACACGTTCTCTTATGTCCTGAGTCCTTACTGACCTTGAAGGACTTTTTAAAATTTTTAATTAATTTTTTTATGTGTTTAGTATAGGGTCTACAAGATCACTACACAGATTGGACTTGTAGTGATCCTCATGTTTTCAGCCTCCCAAGCACTGGGATTACAGCCACATAACACCATGCTCAGTCTCAGTCTAGGTCTCAGCCTGTCACGGGGGCAGAGCCAGCACTGCATGCTGGGGATGGAACCCATGTCCCTAACTTTGTGTCTGCATAAGCAGTTGCTTTAGTACATTGAGGTATCTGGCCAGCTCCTTCCTGATATTTTTGATAGTGTTCTTTGAAGCCCAAGCTTAATTATTATTAAATTCAATTTATTGTTCCTTCTCATTGTGTTTTGGGAGTAATATCTAAGAAACTACATTATATTTTGAGATCTGGAAAATTTACTTCTAGAGATTCTACAAGTTAAGGAATTCTGTAATAAAATTAATTGCTTTGAAAGAAAATATAATGAAATTGATAGGCTAATTATAGCCTTCCAATTTATACTGAAATAAGCTTTGTGTACATGTGTGCCTCTGTGTGTGTGTGCTTCCATACATATATGGATTGCATGTAAATAAGAGTACTTTAACCAGATTTTGTTAAGTAATAAGTCTTAGACAGTTTGGCTTAATTAATATGAATCATGGAAAGATCATTTACCTGTTGTTTGGTTCTTGGTCAAATATTTGCTTTTACTATCTCAATTATACTAGTTAAGAGTTAAATTCCACACTACATTTCCATTAAGCATTTAGGAAGAAAGAGCTATTCTTATGTGTTGGACCAAACTTGTGGTTGCCAAGAGAATGCACTAATCAAGACAAATATTGCTAAGCAACACTGGGGTTGTTAGAAGCCTATAACAATTTCTATCTTAAATTTTTTTTTTTTTAACTTAGAAGTGACAGTCTCATTAGTTTGATATTTTTCTTTTTTTGTATTTTTGGGAGGAGTCTACAGGGTGTTCAGGGTTTCACTGCTAGATCGGACTCATTAGTGAGTGATCCACCTGTTTACTTCCTCCCCAGAGAATAGATTACAGGAACATGCCACCATACTCAGTCTCAATTGCCATCTTAGCACACCCCAGAAGCAGAGTTGGCACAGTGGGCCCCTGATAGATTTTTTTTTTCGGGGGAGGGGGACCAGAGCTCAAACTCACAACCTTGCACTTGCTGGTCAGGCACTTGTGCCATGGAGCTATCATTCTGGCCCCCTGATAGGTTTTTAATTATTTTCTTTGTCTTTTCTTTAACCTTCTGCAAGATTACTTTAGATATTTTCCACTAACTTCAATTTTTGGAAAACTCATTTCTGTATTTGTTTATGAAGCTTTTATTTTGTCTCTTTAGGTATTCAGAAATTTTTGGTTGAGTGCTTTTGAATATCATATAATGAAAGTTGCTTTATAAGCAGGTTATATGAAGGACTTTTGAAAGACTGGGGATGAACTAATTGTAGACAAATAATAAATACTTATGATTTATTATTATCATTAGTTTTATACTGCTGATGATTTAGCGTAGGGCTTCACAGAAGCTAGGCAATTGTTAACCAAATCTCCTTTCTGGTGGTCACTATCATGGTTATTATTGGTATTATTATTGTTATTCAGTTTGTAATCTCCAAGAATTTATGATTATATTTAAGATTTTTCACTTTGTCCTTCCTAGAAACAATAGGTATAATACCTTAAATGTGAAAAGAAAAATAACTATTAATTTCATATTAGTGTATATTAAACTCACAATTTCCTGAATTGTACTATTTTTTAATATATTTTATTACAGGGTCTACAGGTTCTCACTACATAGATCAGACTCCAAGTGGTTCTTCTGTTTTCAGCCTCCCAAGTGCTGGGATCACAAGGCCTTTCCAGTATGCCCAGTGTCTGTCACAGTCTCAGTGCATTCTGGAGGAGGGGCTTTTTGATTTCTAGAAGTTTTATACTTACAGAAAAATTCAATGTCTATATATGCATGCACATAATTTTCCCTATTGTTTTGCTAATTTTTGCTTATTCCTAATTATTATGTAATTTTCTTTATCTATTTAAGAGTCCCATCTCTATGATACCATGTTATATCTATAGGGTGTGTCACCTTAGTTCCTCTTGACTATTAAGAGTTTTTGTAACTTAAAAAATAAATACTTTTTGATGTACTGGGCTGATCTTGGTAGCACTGTTTGGGCCAAAGTCTTCATTATGATTATTGTGAAAAGTACTTCTCCCCAAAAAGTAAAACAGGAGGGCTCGCCAAGTAGCTCAGCAGATTAAAGCATCTGCAAACAGGACCAGGGGCGGGGGATTAGAGATTGGGCATGCCATGTTAGCCCGGACCCTGGGGCTAGCTGAGAGGGCAACTGTTGGTGCATGCCTGTAATCCCAGCTGTTGGGTGGCTGTAAACAGGTGGATGCCTATGAGTCTGATCTAGTAGTTAGAACTGAACACCCTGTAGACCCTTCCCTAAAATTAAAAAAATAAATAAATAAAATAAAAAACTCCCAAAATTGCAATAATTTTTATTATGTATTTGTTCAATAATATATTTGTCCCATGTGTTTTTAAAAATAGAGTCATCAAAGCAATTTTATAATAGTAGCCAAGTGTGGGGCAAGAAGTGAGGAAAGATGGACTGGAGGTTTACTCTAGCAGACCCTGTGAGGTGTGCTTTGTGTCTGCCTTTGGTACATGGAATTCTAGGAAAGGGTGGTAATCAGCATAGGTATCATCCAACTTTGTTTCTGAGACTAGTGAATGAATGAAGGGAAGGTGTGGAGGGCTTTAATTTGAACTTGTGGAGAATTACCTGAATGTAACCTTTGTTGCTGTTGTTCTTTGCAAAATAGATTTTAATCTTGATTAAACAGTGCTATTTAGGTTACTTTTTTTAAAAAGGAAAAGAATAATTTAAAACAAGATATAAAAGTCTTACTAGAATATATTTTAATTTCTTGATTTTTATAAAATTGGTTATTTTATACATTCTGACATAGTATATTAAATATAGTCTAATATATATTAAACATCTACATGTCAGCTCCTGTGATACTGTTAGTTGATGGTAAGTACTAACTTAATATATATCATATTTACAGGTTTATATCTTATACTGATTCAATATATACTACACACACCCACATATAGCTTGATCATTAAACCGGTTATCTAAAAAAGGGAGTAATTTATTTTTCATTATTTGATGTTGAATTAAAACATTGTTGCATAATAAAATTTTATATTTTGTAGAACTATTATGGAGCAGCTAAGAAGATTTTTTCCGACAACCCACTTGGTCTTACTTGTGGAATGGTGTGTCCGACTTCTGATCTCTGTGTAGGAGGATGCAACTTATATGCCACTGAAGAGGGACCCATCAATATTGGTGGACTACAGCAGTTTGCTGCTGAGGTATGCAGGAGGGACACTCGGTTCTCCTTCTTTTGTGATCTGGGACTAGTATCTGAAATTATAAATCATTGGTGTTGTTTTGAAATACAATATTTACAGTGTGATGCACAACGAAAGTACATGTATTCTATACAAGTGTTTTTTATTCAACTATTAGCGCATAAAAATGAAAAAACAGTTACAATCCCTGTATTGTTATAGGTTATTGACTATATTCAAGGAGCATATATAAAGTAGATAATCTTGAAATAAAATTTATTTGTTAACTTTGCTCTGAAATTCAGCAAGCAGACTTTAGTCTGGAAAGGCTATATTCTTGAACTGATGGTTTTCTTTGATCTGTACAGATTGAAATAATATTTCAGCAGTATTTTGTCCTCTCTCTGAGTATGAGAGGCTTGAGATTTTTGAAAAAAGCTTGAAACTAAATAATATTTCTTAACAACATAGGAATATGATTAGATTCTCTGAACCAATCATTTGGGAGTTGGTCTGCTATTTGGATAAAAAAAATGTATAGTGAGGGCCCTGTGTGGTGGCATATGTCTGTAATCCTAGCACTTGGGAAGCTGAATTAGGAGGCTCAGTGTGAGCTCAGGACCAACCAGTCTGGGCTACAAAAGTGAGCTCAAGCTCAGTCTGACCTGCATATGGAGACTTTGTCTCAAAAGACAAAAAACAGCAGCACCTGCTTAGAAAGCTTAGGCAACTTCAGGGGTTCTGGTTAAATCTATGGCACCACATGGGGTGTCAGCCCTACCCTCAGGGCAGACTGAGCTAGCCATAACATAAATAAATAAATAAACTTTAAAAAAATTATGATAAAATTACTTTCTACTATTCAGCCTATAAAAGTTGGTTTGTCTTTCTCTTTTACAAATCCTCTGCAAATGCCTTTGTGCGAATTCTTTATGCTTGTAGAGATTTCTTATTTGGAGTCAATACGGAAATCAATTCCCGTGCATCACTTGAAGTATTAGTTTAAAATTAAATTACAGGCAGATTTCAAATCTATAGGGGTCAAAATTAAGTGCCTGTTTACACTAGATTTTTTAGTTAATGAATTACCTACCTACTTTTACCAACACACCGTATTGTTTCCCTTTAGAATCCTTTCTATAATATCTTTCCAGTTCAAGTATCACTTTGCTTTCAGTAATAAATCAGAGTAATTTCTTTCCTACTTTCTGACAGGTTAATTCTATGGAATGTCTTCTGGGAATAAGAAAATAGAAACAATTTGGTGTTGTGAATTGTTGCAATAAATTTTTGGGTTTAATTTCTTTCCTTACCAAATTCAAACTGCATTAGGCTTAGCTGACCAATGAAAGTTATGATCTTTATAACCTAAGAAAATCCTTAGTTGATAGAGACAATTCACTGAAATCCTCTTCATCTTCCTTTGGCAACCCATCATTTCTTCATTAAACCAGACCAAACTTGCCTGAGATAGAGTAAAAGAATGGTAGCATGCTATTTATGTAAACAAGCACTGCATTTCAAAGAAAAATGATTTAAAATACTCTATCATTAGGTATTGATCTTGGCTCAAGAAATAGAAAGAAAGAGAGAAACAGAGACAGAAAAAGAAATGGAGACAGACAGTAGTATTGTTTCCATAGGAATTTTCACTTGGTTTTAATGTGCTTCTATTACCATCTCCCAAAGCAGCATATTTACTTGAAAATCAGTTTAAAGAGTTTTGTATGTACCTTCATTGTTGTAGAGAATTAATTAGAAACTCAGTAAAATTTGACCATGCCCATACTTGGGACTTTCTGAACATCTTACATAATGATGTATGCAACATTAAATACCTATAAATGTATTGTAGCAGAATTAAAGAATTTCTAAAAATATGTATTTTCCTATTGAACTCAATTATGATTTGCATAACTATAGTTTCAACATAAATAATAAATAAAAGTGTCCCTGTTGGAGCTACTGATTAAAGCTTAAATTATGTGTTAATATTTCCTGGGTAGGGTGTTTTGTTTCATACAGTACTATATATATCTTAGCTCAACATGGACTTTGTCTAAATTTATCTGACTGTAAGATCACTATGAAGATAAACTAAACATTAGCCATGTGGATATCTTGAAAAAAGGTAAAGTGAAAACCATTATTCATTCAAACTCCAGAACTATTGACATGAATACTTAAGTCAAAGTGCAACGAATGCAAATGATTTTAAAATTTGATTGTTTTATAAAACAAAGATTGATTTTTGACCTTTAAAGAAATAGATATCTATTTTTCAACCAAATTAAGCAAAGGTTAGAAACACAAAGTAAAATTGGAAAGCATTTTTCAAAATTGTTTTCCTATAACTTACAAGTGATTTATAAAATATAAACTTTGTAGTCTGCCTTTATTGGTTTAATGTGCACCTTGTCCTTCTGCATATGAACAGAATCAAGTTGGAGAGGGATTATCCTGGCAAGGGAACAAAGGACAAAAAGAAAACTTGCAGTGGAATCCAGAAGCCAGCGTTGTGTCTGTCCTAGTTTTTTTTTTTTTGGTTGTTTTTGTTGTCTTCCACATTGTTTTCTCCCTTTTTTGTTCTCATCTGTAGTGTCACTGCAGTGAGTGTAATCCTCGTTATAATGTTTTTGTGTGTCTGAAATAGTCTCTAAGACTGGTTCTAGTTTTGTAGGAAACATTTTTTCCTTCTATTAATATTCTAATTCTGTAATGATATTGCTTTAGTAAAACAACTTGAAAAAATAATTTGATGAGGATTTTATCAGTCTCCTGAAGTTTTTTTTAAAAAACTGCAAATACAATCTTTGAAAATTTGTATTTGGAAATATTTGAATATTTGCTAGGATATTTGAAAGTCATGTTTATTATATTTAATAGATGAGTTATGTTCTCATTGTCTCTCATATTTAATTAATGGATTGCAAGAAAAGGATGATGGGATGGCTCAGTGGTCTAAAGTGCCTGCTTGGGAAAGCTTGGGCGGCTTCATGGACTGCGGTTCGATCCCCGGCACCACATGCTGCCCCAGCCCTGCCCTTGGGGTGGGCTGAGCCAGCCATACAAATGAGTGAATAAACAAACAAAGGTTCTGAAACAAGAAAATAAATAAATAAAATAAAAAAATTATTTTTAAAAAAAGAAAAGTATGAATGAGAATGGATTCTTTGCCCGTTGAAAAGCATTAGAAATAAAAGTAGTTTTGAATAGAAAATTGGCTGTATGCTGAATCATTTCTTGTCCACTAGTATTGCAGTTGTGTAAAGTATAATCAATTCTACTGATTTTCAGATATAGTTGAAAATAATTAAAATTCACTTGTGATGTTTGGTAAATATTAAAATGAAAGGAAGCCAGAAAATTGGCTCTTAAAAGTTAATTCCTAAATTTGGAATTTTTGAGATCAGATTAAATTATGAAGTTAGTGTTCAAACACAGTATTCATTTTTCACATCAAATATTCAATTAAGATGCATATTGCTGATTAAATATAGTATCTTTTATGGTATATACTGCTTAGACCTTTACCTTTATTTAAAGTTTATTATTTTAGTTAAGAATGGGTATGTTACCCATGTTACCTTTAGATTTTCCTGTAATATTTTTTGGCACATTTTAAAATGTCTCCTCTCTTTTGGCACCCAGTTTTATGCCATCAACCCATACTACTTGCAAGCATGCGGATTTGGATCAAATAATGAACAAAATTTGTTTGAGTTTATTTGCTGTATACAAAATATCTTGAACTGCTCAAATATTGAATGTTTCCCTAGTAGTCAACCATTGATCATTGAATCTGGTTCATGTGTGTAGGTTCCAAAGAAATATTGCAAAATTAGTGTGGATTTCTCCAATGAGTGCTGAAATGCGAACACATTTTTATGTGATGCTGGCCATCAGTTTTATCAGTAAATTTTTTAATTAGTACTTTTGCCTATTCTGTGGGACACAGTGTGAAACAGGTGCCTACTTATGTAATACACAAATTACATGTGTGTTTTCATATGAAAAAGCCAGATACTTGAATGCCATTTGGCCATAATTTGGCAGATGAATATTATGCCTGGAATTTATATACCATAATTATATGTGTGAATTTGTTTTATTTTGGATAGGAAGTTGAGAATTCCTATTTTTTTTGCACTGATCTATTTCATATCAGTGTTACCAACTTTATTAGATACTACTGTTTCATGATCAGTTTTGATATGTTTTAGTATTTTAATATTTACACTCAGGTTTTTAGAATTCTATTGACTATTTTGTACTTTTAGTTCATAACATGAAGATTTTGTTTATCTATTATTTTTTCCCTAAGACAGGGTCTCTCTGTGCAGCTTTGGCTGACCTTCTGTTTACTTTTGTAGCCTCCAGGCTGGTTTTGAACTCTCAGGTAGTCTCCTGTCTCAACCTCCTGAGTGTTGGTTCAAAAATATTATCTTTCCAAAAATTATTTCCACATTTTTTTCTGGTGCACTATGTTCAAGTCGCTGTTTATATGCAAGTTAAAAAAAAATGTTAGTACAATTCAAACATTCAAGTGTTATTTAAAGCGTTCAGGCCACATGTAAGTTATTTATTGCATAAAATCCGTGCTTAAATGTTAGAATAAATATTTTGAAGTTTGTTTATTAAGAAGAAACATACTAATTCACATTACTGTGTGAATCTTTTAGTATGGCAAATTGTATTCCTAGCATGTCTTCATCTGGAATATGGAGATCACTAAAATCTTAAATTCATGATTTCCACAAATATATTTGAGAAGACTTAAAAAATGTCCTAATAAATAGTATTGATTTCAGGTACAAGTAATGTATTTCTGTGATATGTTCAATCAATCAAAAAGGAAAGTAGAAAAAGTAAAAAAAAAAAAAAAAAAAAAAAAAAAAAAAAAAAAAAAAAAAAAAAAAAAAAAAAAAAAAAAAAAAAAAAAAAAAAAAAAAAAAAAAAAAAAAAAAGAAAGAAAGAAAAAGAAAAGGAAACCTCAAATGAAGCTATTCATCACAAAGATTAGTATCTATGCACAAACTGAAGTGTGAAATTGGATATAATCTAAATATATATTATGTTGATAATTTTGTAGGTAAGATGCTCAAAGGACTAAAGTACTTTGCATAGGGGGCAAAATTAATTTTAATAATTTATTCAGTGCAGCAGGAACCAACCAGGACCATCAAAATAAACCAGTTGTGTGAATATCCAATGTAGTAAGAACTGAATAAATCAAATAAGCATTGAACATTAACTAGAATTAAAGAGTTGTTTTAGGGAAGGGTCTACAGGGTGGGTGTTCAGGGTTTCACTACTAGATTGGATTTGTAGTGATCTGCCTGTTTGCAGCCTCCCAAGAGCTGGGATTACAGGTGCTTGCCATCACACCCAGTCTCAATTGCCTTGTCAGTGCGCCCTGGGGGCAAGGTCAGCATGGCAGGCTGGGGATTGAACCCCTGGCCCCTGAGCCTGCTTACAGGCGTTTTAATCCACTGAGCTATTTGGCTGGCCTTATGGGTGCTTTTTTAGTATATTGAAATCGATAAATGTGGTAAAGTCTTTAACCAAATGAGAAACAAAAAATCATATGATCTTTGAAATTGATACAGAAAATTTAATTAATGTTAGTCCATTACTTCAGGAGCAAAATGTTCAATAACTAGTTATAGAAGGAGCATGTCTCAGTATAAAGCCAATATTTAACAGTTTAAGAGCTAATGTGATACTGAGTGAGGGAAAAGCTCATTGTTTCCTTCAAGATCTAGAATTAAAAAGAACACTTACTTTCCCCACTTTTACTTAATGTTATACTAGAAATCTTACCACAGCAGTCAAAAAAGAGAAAGAAACAGCATCCTTATTAGAAAAGAGAATAACAAATTGTCACTGTTTGCATATGACATGATCTTACATATAGAAAATTCTTCAGAATTCCATCCAAACAGTGTTATAGTTCATGTACAAGTTCAGTAATGTTTCAGGACACAAAATCAACACACAAAGTTCATAGCCTTTTTTATGCATCACTATGAAGGCACATAAGTATTTGTGAATATATCTATAAATTGATGTTAGTATTACACTGTACACCCTCATATGAAAATAGCACATGATGGCCTATAAACATTTTACATGACTCTAATCGACACTTAAAAGAAAAATTAACACAAAAACCGAAAATGTGATTTATCTATGATTAGCACTGTCGTTAGTGGTTAAAAAAAAATATTTTACTAAACAAAATGTATGTCCTAAGAGATGTTGTAATTTCTTAGGAATATAGGAAATAAAAGTTAAAACTGGAAATTTTGTGGCTAATTTAAAAAGACATGCAACTTGGAATTTTAAACTAAAAATCCACTTTTTAGTAATTTTTGTCACTGGCTTTTGAAGGTGATTAGCCATTAAGAAAGTATGAGAGGAGAAAATTAGAATTTAGAATACATTATGCTTATGTACTGCTTCCAAAGATTTTTGTATTATCTCATGATAAACAACACAGAAAACTTTTAACCTAGGAACTGTTTTATCCACTTGGACAGAAGAAAACTAAGATTTAAAATTAGAAGTCATAGGCCGGGCGTGGTGGCACATGCCTGTAATCCCAGCACTCGGGAGGCTGAGGCAGGAGGATCGGTGCGAGTTCGAGACCAGCCTGGGCTACAGAAGTGAGCTCAATGCCAGCCTCAACTGCATAACAAGACCCTGTCTCAAAAAGACAAAAAAAAAAAAATAAATAAATAAATAAAATAAATAAATAAATAAAATAAAATTAGAAATCATAGTTGATGTCAGAAAAACTATTCGGTGCAATGCTAAGTAGAGCTTGAGTAATTCTCTGAGTAACTGTAGGTAAATGTTATCTTGCTTTTATTATAAGTAACTTGAAGCTCTATGATGTGAATTTATACAACCTTATATCTTTTAAGAGGCAGATTTAGGGCCAGAGATATAGCTCAGTGGCATAAGTGCCTGCCTGGCATGTGCAAGGACTCTAATTGGATATCCAGTATTGTAGGCTATTCAGGGCACCCAGGTATACTGCGCTGCCCTGAAATCAGATGTGGTGGTACAGGCCTGCAATCCCAGTGCTGGGAGGCTGAGACAGGAGTGTCACTATGGATCTGAACTATGTAAGAAGACCCTGTATTGTATAAAGAGAAAAGGAAAAAAAGAATCAGATCTAGAATACAAAGTTAGTAGCTTGTAATTTTCCTCCATTACCTCGCAATTGCTATCCTGTCAATGAACATGATTCTTGACAATGACAGTAGGTTCAATGTAGATCAAGAGTTTCTGGTTCCAAGTTTATAGTAGTACCTATAGCTCATCATATGTGTCAGAACTCCTTCATGTCTGTTCAATGTTGACTAATTGTATGAAGTAGTTTGCATTAATATAAGCCCAGCAGGGGCCAGCAAGATGGTTCAGTGGTCTAAAGTGCCCTCTAAGGAAAGCTTAGGCAACCGCAGGGACCGAGGTTTGATTCCCAGCATCACATGCTGTACCAGCTCCACCCCCAGGGGCTGAGCCAGCCATAATACAAACAAACAAACAAACAAATTAATAAATAAAGTAAGCCCAGCATATATGGCCTACTAATTTATTCATGTATCACCAAAGAGTTCTTTTTTTTTTTTTGTCTTTTTTTTTTTTTTTTGAGACAAGGTCTCACTATGCAGTTCAGGCTGGCCTTGAACTCACTTTTGTAGCCCAGGCTGGTCTCGAACTCGCACTGATCCTCTTGCCTCAGCCTCCGAAGTGCTGGGATTACAGGCGTGTGCCACCACGCCCGGCTGAGTTCTTATATATTTTTTTTCCTTCCTTTGACCACAGAAATATTAGTTTATATCTAGAAAAGAATTAGGGTTTGGGGAAGTTTGAAATAACAAAAATTTAGATTTTTCTTTAAAAAGTTATTTATTTACTTACTTATTTAGTAACGTTTCTTGCTATGCAGCTCAGACTTGTAGTAATCCTCCTGTCTCAGCCTGTCCATGCCTGGGATTATAGGTATGTGCCACCACAGTAGGTTTTGGGGCTGGCATGCCCTTGATTATGGGGTCAGCATGGCATGTGGTACGGAGATCTAACCTGGGTCCTTGAGTTTGCCAGGCAGGCATTTATACCACCAAACTATCTCCCTAGTCCCTATTCTGATAATTAATTAGTGATAATTATGGCTACAGTCCTTTGAAGGTATTTGTAGATAGGTTATAGATTAGGGAATAGTTGTTGGATTAATGGTATATTGCATGTTTTTTTGAGTCAAACTTGTATCACATTGACTAAAATTTCTCTGTAGTGTTCCAATTTTGTAAAGGAGTACTATTAATTTGTAAACTCTGTTAGAAAGCACACAAGCTAAAAGGTTAATTATTTCTTGGAGAGATAAAGAGGAAAATATATATTAAACAATAATAAAATCAATAAGTTTTACTCTGGGTAAATGTAGCTTCCTGGGGTGCAAATACAAGTAATATCTGTTAAGGCTTGAATTGTTGCTCTTCTTATAGTCTTAACGCAATGCTTAATAAAAATAGTCATAACATTATTACTTACATTAGATTTCACTGTATATCTTCTTAAATATTTAGTGCCATACACATTACAGCAGAATGTAGGAATAGATGAACAGCTAGTTTTCAGCAAGATAATTTAGTATATTTTAAGCTTGTGTATTAGAAATTAGATACTTAAAAATAAAAATAAGATGCTATAACTTTATGCCACTGTTTGAAATTTATTAAAATTTCATCATAGAGCTTGTTGCTATTGCTGTTATTTTTCTCTTTAAATTTTATTTATTTATTTGTTTATTTATGTATTTTCCAAGAACTGATCTCAGGACTTTGTGCTTGCCAGGCAGGCACTGTGCCACTGAGTTTAAAAAAAAAAAAAAACAAACTTATTTTTTTGAAAGTTTCAACATGCACTATTTTATGTAACAATTATGGGAAATTTACATTTCAGAATAACAGACATTTATTGTTTTTAGGCTTCAAATTTTTTAAAGTATGTATTTCTATAAATTATTTATTCAATGATGGCATAAAACAATGCTACTCCATCATCATAGATCAATGTGAAAGTCACGTCATGAATTAAAATTACTATCACTCATTTTGCTCTAAAACATTATAATAACTGAGTGCCAAAACAAATGCTAAGCTAAAATGGAAAATGAATACCTTTTGGACAGAAATATGTAGAAATATTGAACTCTACAAAGGGAACTGAACTTACTCCCTGCTAGTCTTATGGACTGTGAAATCCTTTGCTGCTACAAGGTATCAAGCACTATACCATCATGCATAGTAGAGAACTGGCCTCACAGATGCAGCTACTGCTCAGGTCCAAGACTTTATATATAACACTGCATAACAAAATAATAAAAGGCTGTATAGCTACTACTGTAGCCATGTAACCATTGGCATTGTAACTAGCTTCTTACCTATCTTCGTCATGCCCTCATGCCCCAGCTTCCAATAAAAATTGAATATAATAGTAGAAGGACACAGGGAATATTGTTGTAGGGAGGTCACTATTTCTTTGCTTAGAAACAAGAGAAGTGCAAACAAAGAAAATAGAAACAGAGGCTGGAGAGATAGTTCCGTGGCACCAGTGCCTGCTTGGCAAGTGCAAGGTCATGAGTTTGAACCCAGTTCCACAAAAAAAAAAAGAAAAGAAAAAGGAAAACTGGAAAAAAAATTAAGAAACTACAACAAAAAAGCTGATCCTATCAGTGATACTCAAAGTATACTGATAGAAAAGTAATTTTATCTTTAAAAATAAAAATGAAGTTATAGTCAGGCCTTTACAATAATAGGTATAGGGCTTGGGATGTGGCTCAGTGGTATAGCCTTTGCTTTCTGAGAAGAAACAGGTATGCATACAAATGCAGGTCCTGAAATACAGAAAGAGATTGTCAGAGAAGCAGTCTTTATGCAGATATAGTGGAACATTTTCTAGAAGAAAGACATAAGCCTTACACATGGACCTTGATTGTTCTAATACTATGAAATGTTTAGAATGAATGAGATGTCAAAGTTTCTTGAGAAAGAGAAGACATTACTTTAAAACCAAAGGACAGGTGCTGTGATCCCAAAATTCTCATCAGCATCAATAGATGTCAAAGGTCATGAGAAAAATATTTTAAAGGCGTAAGTTAAAGAAGTTTACTTCTTTTCTGACAGTAAGGACATTAATAAAATTATGTTTTAGAATGTTAAATCTAAAGTGTCTTGACATTCACCTTTTTAAAGGAATTACTAAGGGCTATTCTTTAGGATGAAGGAAAAAGACATGAAATCAAAAAGAGCAAAGAAGCCATCAGAATATGGCACTAAATAAAAAATAATGTTGATTATAAAGCCATAACTCTTTTTGAGATGTTAAGATTGGCAGTAAATTTATATAACACTGCCAAGGAAGGTGTTTCTGATGGGACAGTAACAATATTTATTTATCTATTTATTTATTTATTTATCTATTTTTTTTAATTTTAAGAATCTACATGGTGTTCAGGGTTTCACTACTAGATCAGACTTGTAGTGATCTTTCTGTTTACAGCTTCTCAAAAGCTGGATTTACAGGCATGTACCACTATGCCCCATCTTAGCAGCCATCTCAGCACACCCTGGGGTGTGGAGCCGGCACAGCAGGCCTGGTCATTGAACCCCTGGCCAGTACCCCTGCTTACAGGTGCTTTAGTCCTCTTAGCTATTTGGCTGGCCCAGGGAACAGTAATAAAAAGAACAAATTGCTTTAAAATATAACATTAATGAGTTTATATATACATTCAACTATAGCATTAATAAAAAATTAGTAAATTCTACTTAAATAAGATTTGCTAAATTTATTTAAGGAATCTATAACATTTCTTCAACATTACTTATCCAGAGTAAATGTGCCAGTGATATGTGGAACATTTATTAAAATGGACCATGTAGCATGCCAGAAACAGTGACTGATAAAGGCACACTGTGTTCTAATTAGTGGAAACAAATTCTTTTTATAGAACAAGTAAATTAGAGATAAAGAAGCAATATCAAAATAAAACCTGTAATAACACATTTATATTTAGAATTTTTTAGAATTTATTTAGAACTAGATTCTAAATATAGATCACTCCTAAATGCATTTGTGATCTCAAAAATATTTAGACCTCATGGTTAAACTTTTCTGCTGGATAGTTACGACCAAATTAAAGCAAGACCTATACAACAAAATGTAACTTTTGTGTCTAGCAAAGTCAGACATATCCCCTCAGGATTTAGCTTGGAACCATGTACAGAGTTTTGTAGAGCTGTCGTCAGTGTCAGCCATCTGGAGGAGTCATGACTATTGCTCAACCAGTTTGTAAAGCCAGATTAATACTCTGAGCTGTAAAATGCTCAAGTCAATAGCTTGCTACATTGCCAGTTTTACTGATTACCCACTTCTGTTTTGGACTGTTGGACTTTGCATATAACTACTTTCTCTTAGTTCAAGAAATATTTGTACTAATAGTGTTTAGAAAAGTTATCATGTCTGCATGTTGTACTCTGAACAACTACTTTAAAGACAGCAATATACATTGTATTAATCATTGTGGCTGTCCTATTACTGTGTTTTGAAACTGTCTCATTCTTTCTTTCTTATTAAAGTTAAAAAAATTAATTTAAAAAAATGCTAAGACCTGAGTGGCAGTTTGCAATGACCAGCTGTTGTAGGTAGCCTGTGTTCTAATTTCCTTTTATGCTGTATTTGGTGGTCCTGGACATAAACTCTTAGAGCAGTGAGAGCTGTGTGCTGTGCTCTACCCTGTGTTACATCTCCCACCCCCCATAGCAAGTTATTTCTATTGAAAATGTGTGATGTACCTGCAATCAACGGAAAAGAAAAAAATTGTTCATTAATATATGGTGCTTATTTCAGGCACTAGAAAACATAAATGATAAGGCATAATAATACAAAAAGTATATAAAATAATGAAATATAGAATAGAAGCAAAAATAACCATGACCCATACACAAAAAGCAGACTGCTTGAAAATGGTTTAGTGCATTATTTTTCTGAGATAAATACACCAATAGATTTTACATATGGCTACTTTCTAACTACAAACTTTTATCATTTTATTAATTTGCTTATATGTAAGATTGGTTTATAATTATTCATCACTGTTGTTTCTGCAAATTCAGATTCCAAGGAAACAGTTCCCTCATATGGCTAGGTAGGAGGATGATCTTTTTAGTCCACTATGTCAACATCATTTTCTTTTGTCTTTGTAACATTTATTGTACGGCCCTCAGTACCTTTACCACCTACTCTTTGATTCAATCCATACCTAAATGGATGATTAGAATGTGGTGATGTTTGTGTGCAAAGGTTACAGTGATGAACATGATAGAAAGGTTAAAGAAATAAATATGATTTTCTGACAAAGAGAACTGAGATAATTCAATGTGAATTTGTAGCTAGGATACCTAGTAGATAGCTTAGCAGAGAAGATACTCTTGAAAAAGTGCAATTTGAGCTAAGTTCTAAAAGATGTTCAAGTCAGTGAGCATCAGAAATGGGGAATATTCAAGGGATGAGTAAAGCTTGAAGGCAAAAGAGTGCTTGTGTCAATTGATTTTGCCATACATGTTTTGAGTAAGTAAAATCGCTCATAATCAAAGTGTAAATATGTGTACAAAACATACTTTATCAGCTCAAAGCACTGAACTCAATAATACACCCCAAAGTTTCTAAATATAGTATTGAGCATAATAATGCAACAATGGCCAATAAATTTAAAAGAATCATAATATTGACTTTACATATAAAATCAACAGAATCTAAAAGTAAGCTGTTAATCACAGGAAGTTATCACCATTGATACATTCAAGTCTCATAATAAGTTGTTGAGTAATTATTACTTTTAATTTTAAAGCTTATATTCAAAGAGATGAAGTACTTTTAATGATAAAATACATACTTTTGTTCTGTATTATGCTCAGGTATCAACTTTCTTCTAGATAGGTTTTCTTACTCTTGTTCTTAGGAGGATAAGTTGTAAGAGTGAATACTAAACAGACAGATTGTTGTGTATTTTTCTATATTTAAGACATATGAGTGAGTACCATAACTCAGAGTACTACTTACTACTGCTTCTATGTTCTATTCATATTATTGTTTAAAACAGAGAGAACCAGTGTAATACTTACTGAGCTGAAATGAAAATTAAATGAAGCAGAATGTTTTAATTTCAAATTGCATACCATTTACTATGCCATAATAATATGAAATTTATTACTTAAAGTCTTGAAAAATAAATTCATTAATAATATTTATAGCTTAGCCGGGCGTGGTGGCTCACGCCTGTAATCCCAGCACTTGGGAGGCTGAGGCAGGAGGATCTCTGCGAGTTCGAGACCAGCCTGGGCTACAAAAGTGAGCTCAAAGCCAGCCTGAACTGCACAGTGAGACCCTGTCTCAAAAAGCCAAAAATATATATATATATATATATATATATATATATATATATTTATAGTTTAGTGTATGCCGTACATGAATTTATCCTTATTTTTAACATGTATGTGTTACAATTTCAACTTTTGGCGTCCCTAGAATTCTAGGAAAGAAAACAGTCAGGTAGCTCAAGTATATTTCTTTACCACAGTGTAGAAACTAGTTTGCACTTGATACTTAGTTTCTAATGTGGCTTAAAAAAAAAACAATCAGCAAAATAAAAATAAGGTATTGTTTTATTAAGATATCTCTTCAGTCTACACTGAATTTCAGGATCAAGGTTCTGGTGAATTTGGTCTTTGGAGAAGGTATGCCTTCTTGATTCAGAAAGAGATCTGTTTCCTCATATGTGGAAAAGACAAATTAGATCTCAGAGTCCTCATTTTTTAATTTTTTCATAGAGAATACAAAATAGTATTAAAACAGAATAGTTACAAGACCTATAAATTTTCACTTAACAAGGTAATACTAATTTTATGGTGTTTGCCATAATGAATAGTACTGTCATCAAACCGGTTATTCCTGTTACCAGATACATGCATGAAAAATTGAAACAAGAGAAAAAGAAAGAAATATATAAGAAATTTGAAAGAGAAAAGCAAGAATGAATAGAAAAAAGGAGACAAAATAGATTAAGCATTGTCTGCTTCTTTTGATAGTCCAACAGAAGCCCACCTTATACTTGTTGAAACCATCCTGCTCACATACATAGTTATATCTCTTTCCCTGATATTCATTTCTATGTCCTCAGTTCAGTAACTCACTTCTTTTGCATAAGTTCATTCTTTTCTGAGTATCTAATTGTAACCTTTGGATTCCTTTTTCTCTTTGAGATTCTCACACTGATAAAATATGATTTTGGCACAGATAGGTCTAACTTAGTTCATTTAAGAGTATGGGCTCTAATTGCATCCACTTACTGAAAAAATCTTAAATTTATTCTGTTCTGTAGCTGAATAAACTCCATTGTGTAAAAATACCACAACTTTATCCATGTCTCAGTTAAGGGACATCTGGGTTGTTTCCAGGATTTAACTATGACAGATTGTGCTGCTATAAACATGGGTGCACATATATTTCTATGGTACGATGATTTCAGTTATTCTGGAAAAATGTGCAGGATGGGGATAACTGTCTTGAATGGGTCCTCCAACCCTAGCTTTTTAAGGATTCTCCACACTGATTTCCATAATGATTTTACCAGTCTGCACTACCACCAACGGTAGATAATTGTTCCTTTCTCCCCAACCAACCCATCCAAAATTTGTTATTCACTGATTCTTTCTGGGGTGAGATGCAATCTCAGTGTCATTTTAATTAGCATTTCCTGAATGATCAGTGATGTTGAGCATATTTTCATATATGCACTTGCCATTTGTATTTCTTCATCTAAAAGTGTATATTTCAGCTCAGGTGCCCATTTTTTAATTAGGTCTTTGAATAGGGTGGTTTTTTTCTTTTTTAAAATTCTTTATATGTTCTAGATAAAAGGCCTTTGTCAGACAGAGAGTTGGCTATAATTTTTTCCACATTGGTGGCTTTCTTTTCACTCTGTTGATTTTCTTTCTTTCTTTCTTTCTTTCTTTCTTTCTTTCTTTCTTTCTTTCTTTCTTTCTTTCTTTCTTTCTTTCTTTCTTTCTTTCTTTTTTAAATCTGCAAAGCTTTATTCCACAGCAGCTCAGTCCTTCTTGGCAGCTTCCTTCGTCATGAAAGCCAGCACCTTGCTCAGCTCATGCTTCCTCTTGACCTGGATGTGCTTACCCACCCTTTTCTTGATGGCCTTTAGGACACTTTTGTCCTTGGAGACCTTGAGCAGCTCCATGGTGTGCCACTCGTAGGGGGTGAAGGTGTACACCTCTCAGATCATGTCTTGCAAGAACTTGGTGTGTTTGGTGAGGTGTCTGTGGCAGTGACTATGCCTTGGTTTGCTCACATTCTTAGTCACCTTGTGGCCTTGTTGAAGTCCACGGCCATGGGATAGTGGAGGGCCATGGCTACTGTTCTTCAATGGTTGCTGTGGTGAAAGGATGCGAAATTTCCTTTGGATTGTAGAAACTTTCCAAAATGATGAGATTCCAGTTGTTGATTCTTTGAAGTAATTCCCACATAGTTGGCTTTTGTTCAGGAACTTTCTACCCACTCTTGTCTAAAGATTTCTACTTACATTTTCTTCCAGAAGACTTAGTGTTTATGATTTAATATTTAAATATTTGATTCATTTTTACTCTAGTTTAGTACATGGTGATACACATGAATCTAGGTTTAGCCTTTGGCATGTGTTAAGCCAGTTTTTCCAGCACCATCTATTTAAGATACTGTCTTCCTCCAGTGAGCATGTTTGACCCCTTTATCAAAGATAAGGTGGCTGTGTTTGTAGTTGTGTCTGCATCTACTAATCTGTTCCTCAGGCATGTCTGTATGCCAGTATGATGCTTATTATCACAGTAGCTTTATAGTATAATTTCAGGTCAGGAATTGTGATACCTCCTGCACTTTTTTTGTTTTCCCAGGATTGCTTTGATATTCTTGGTCTCTTTTGACTCCAAATGAATTTGAGGAAATTTTTCTCTAGCTCTGTGAGTTATAATAATGATATATATATATTTTTTTTTCCAGAACTTGGGATCGAACTCAGAACCTTGCACTTGCCAGGCAGGCACTTGTGTTCCTGGGCTATCTCCCCAGCCCCAGTAATGACTTTTTTTTTTTTTTTTTTTTTTTTTTTTTTTTTTTGTCTTTTTGAGACAGGGTCTCACTATGCAGCTGAGGCTGGTCTTGAGCTCACTTTTGTAGCCCAGGCTGGTCTCGAACTCGCACCAATCCTCCTGCCTCAGCCTCCCAAGTGCTGGGATTACAGGTGTGAACCACCACGCCCAGCTAATAATGGCATTTTAATCAGGATTGCAGTGAACTGAATAACAGTTTTGTAAGTGTGGGCGTTTTCACAGTGTTGGTTCTGCCTATCCAGGAGCTTGGAATGTTTTTCCATTTTCTCAAATCCTCTTCAGTTGCTTTCTCAGAGTATCATAATTTTGAATGCATAAATCTTTTGCTTCCTTTGTGAGATTGTTTCCTAAGCATTTCACTGTTTTTTAGGGGTTTTTTGGGGGATGTTTTTCCTGATTTCTGGCATAGTTTTAGGAAATTAGGAAAAGGCCTGGTTTTCCTAATTTCTTTCTCAGTGTGTTCATTGTTTGTGTACAAAACCATTAATTATTTCTGGGTATTGACTTTGTATCTTGGTACAGTACTGAATGTGGTGATGAAATCTACACAATGGTTGGTAGAGCTTTTGGGGTCCTCTCTCCAGAGTGTCATGTCGTCTGCAAATAATGATAATTTCACTTCTGTTCTAATCTTTAATCTTTTTCTCTCTTATCTAGTTGCACTGCGGAGGCTGAAAACAGGGAGATCACAATGAACCCCGCTGTATAGTGAAACTATTTATCAAGTACATCAGAGAGAGAGAGAGACAGAGAGAGAGACAGAGACAGAGACAGAGAAACAGAGAGGGAGAGAGAGATAGACAGAGACAGAGACAGAGAAACAGAGAGGGAGAGAGAGATAGACAGAGACAGAAAGAGTCAGAGAGGGAGAGAGAGACACACAGAGAGAAAGAGGGAGAGAGAGAGAACGATGTGTGTGTCCATAAATGGTCTATTTGGGAGAACGTCCCATTCGTGGTTCAGGATAATGTGTATTCAGTTGTTGTGTAAAGCACTCTATAAAAGTCTGCCAAGTTAATTTCTTGAAAAGTTTGGTTTACTTCTGGTATTTTTTCCTGATTTTTTTTTAACATTGTTGATATGTCTATTTGTGACAGTGAGATGTCAAAATCCCCTGTTGAAATTGTGTTACTGGTTTTTGGCTTTTTCATGTTTGTTCAATTTGTTTATGTAGGTGAGTGCTCCTGTATGAGGTGCATATGGATTTATAATTGCTATCTCTTTCCCTTGAAGTGTTCGCTCAACAAGTGTGTAGTGACCTTTATCTCTGAATGACTTTTGGAATGAAATTGATATTGTCAGAAACCGGAATAGCTACCCTTGCTTTTTTCTGATTTCCTTTGACATGGAGAATTGTTTTGCATCTTTTATGTTTTAGTGTATGAATTTCTTTTGAGTTAAATGTGTTGGCTTGTATGCAGGATATTGTTGGATTGTTTCTTAATTTATTCTGCTAATCTGTTTCTTTTAATTGGTGCATTCATGCTATTTATGTTGATAGTTATAACGGATACATATTGCCCTATCTTTGTAATGTGAGCAAAAATAATCCTGTTTGCAAAATCTAATCACTTTCCAGAGCCTTCACAGTGTAATCACCTTTGAAAGATCACACTTCCTGGGCCAGCAAGATAGCTCAGCAGACTAAGGTGCTGGCTTAGGTAAGCTTACGCAAGTGCAGAGACCATGGCTTGATTCCTGGCACCACATGCCAGCCATGCCCCTGGGGTAGTCTGACCTGGCCAGAGTCCAGGCATAGTGGTTCACACCTGTAATCTCAGTGCTGGGAAGCTGAAAGCAGGAAGATCACCATGAGTTTGAGCTGCACAGTGAGATCCTGCACCAACAAAATGCATGGAAGGGAGGAAGGGAGGGAGGGAGGAAAAAAGGAAGAAAACAAATATAGTTAACACTTCTTGACTGTGGTGATTAGATTTTGACACATGAATTTGGAGGAAACACATTCAGAGTGTAAGATAGGCAAATGCAGACCACTGAACATAACACATGCTGGGGAGGTTGTAGAGCAACAGGAACTCTTCTTGTTTGTTGTAAGGCAAAATTCACAGCCACTTTGGATATCTTGTTAGTTTGGTACCAAATTATGTAAGTTGTATTATATTACTAATATTTTAATTTTGTTTAAATTACTTTAATTTTTACTCCATGTGTATATTCACATGGGGCTAGGAATTCTCACTTTAGAAAGTATGGTTATAGATCAAATTTATCTAATGGAATTTAAACACTAGGAAAAATGAGCAACAATGTTGACTATAGGACCAGGAACTTTTCTAAAGTTAGTTTCAAGTGTTTTAGATCAATTAACCCTCATAACAATAAAGTTAGTAAAAAATAGATTGAGGAGCCCATCAGAAAATGGAAACATGTCCCCTGTTCCAGATTACATGGAAGACTTGTTTTCAAAATCGCCATTCTCCCAAAATTGTTTTAGAAATTTAGTGTATTCCCAATCAAAAAAAATATTTGACAGGATTACATACTAATGTAGAAAAAATATCCTAAAATTCATTTGGAACCAGGAATAATGCTAAAAGCAATTTTGAGGAACAAGAGCAAAGCAGAAAGCATAGCATTACCTGATTACACACTTTACTCTAAATAATAGTGATAAAGACAGCATGGTCCTGGAACAAAAACAGACACATGTGCACTGAAATAGAGTTGAGGACTCAGAAACTTCCCCAAACACCTTAACTTATTTGATCTTTGAAAATATGCCAAAAGTGTATATTGGGAGAAATTGTGTTCAACACGTCGAGCTCACAAAACTTGTCTCCTGTATTTTCTTGTATTCCATGTTCAACACTATTATTTGCTATAATCAGCAATTTACATTTTCTCACATATTGCAATATGTAATGCTTTTTATTACTTCCTGCTTCTCAGTTTGTATATCTGGAATAATTTCTACCTATTTTTTTTATTACTATTCTTAAGTATTTTCTATATCACTACCATCAAAGTCTTTCAGAAATTTTTTGCATTCTTCATTCACATGTTTACTGTTGCATAGAATTCTAGAAATGTGATATTCAGTTTTATATATGTGACATTCTGACTTGGTTGTTGCTTTTGAGTTAAGCTGTTAGTGTTTTGTTGCTCGTTGACATCACCATGTCTTTATTAAATGGTTTTACTATTTCTTATTTTTTATTTCCATTTTCTGCAATCTTATTGTGATGTTAATAAATGCGATTTTCTTCATAGTTTCTTTGTTTAAGGTTTTATTTTTTTGTGGTTGATATCTGGTCCTGTATAGAAGGTCCACTCTGTCATTTGGTAGATTAGTAAGGTAGATACAGTGAGGACGAATCACCTGCATTCTCATTTGAGGCTGTTAACTTAAGGCTGAATTGCTTACTTATGTCTGAGTTGCCTGATTTTGAGAAAAGTTCTGTTGCATGCAGGCTATTTCACAAGGCTAAAAAGTTGCCTTTGTTGTCCAGCCTCTGCATTGCCTTGACCAGCAGAAAATAGAAAAATTCCCTCTGCTTTAGAGAAGTTTTGCTTAGACTCTTGGCTTCGTGTCTTACCTAGAGTTAAATTCATATCTCTGAATTTTCCCCACATTGTTGAAATCCCACATTCCCAGATATTCTATTTAGTTTTGAAGATAGTCATAATTTATCTTGCTGCTTCTTCTGAACTGTTGTGCGCTTTGAGATTTTTGACCTTCCTAATTCTCCTGAGAGGTCGCCAAGGTGGCTGGGAAAGTGATGTCTAGGCTCTTATTTTTCTTCTTCTTCTGAGCCTTTTTCTCTGAGCTTCTGGCACCCCCACATCTCGTTTGCTTCAGTACATCTATCTCTCAGGCCTTAATGAGCCTTCTATACTGTTATTCTTTAAAACAGTGGTTCTCAACCTTTCTAATGCCATGACCCCGCAATACAGTTCTTCATGTTGTGGTGACCCCAAAACAAAAAATAATTTTGGTGCCTACTTCAAAACTATAATTTTGCTACAGTTATGATTTGGAATGGCTTTAGGCAACCTCTGTGTTTTGGTCGTTTGACCCCCGCCGGGGTCACGACCCACAGGTTGAGAACCCCTGTTTTAAAAGCTGTCCATCAGAGTCAGAATTACATGGAATAGATTATTACTCAGTCACTTCTTGGTACTATGTAGGTACTAAATGCTGGTAGTACAATGGTGAATTTCTTACACAAGATGTTATGTTTTCTCTCAAGGAGTTAAATTCACAGAACAACTCGCTACTTGAGCTAGGCATGGAAGTAGGGACATTAAATCAAAGTTACTGATTTTCTTTTCTTTCTGAGCTACAGTCTTATGTAGTTTAGGCTCACTTTGAGCTCACTTTATAGCCCAAGCTGGCCTTGAGCTCATGGGAATCCCTGTGCCTTGGTCTCCTGAGTGCTGGGACTACAGGCTTTTGCCACCATTTCCAGTTGAGGACATATAATTCTTAGAGAAAATTTAAAAGTTTGAGATTTAGTCAACCCTTGACTTCATCTACTAGACACAGTACAAATTCCACATATGTTATATTAATATTGAAAAAGCACTGTTCATTGCTAATTAAAATGCTAATGGTGTTGAAATATTAAAAATGTGTTTCAGATTCTAAAATTTAATTTAGAAATTTTAATTATTGCAATTTATTTTCCCATAGGTGTTTAAAAGAATGAACATACCACAGATCAGAAATCCTTCTCTGCCTCCTGCAGAAAAAATGCCTGAAGCTTATTCTGCAAAGATTGCTCTTTTTGGTGCGGGGCCTGCCAGTATAAGTTGTGCTTCTTTTTTGGCTCGATTAGGCTATTCTGACATCACTATATTTGAGAAACAAGATTACATTGGTGGCTTAAGGTAATGCCTACTAACAGTGTTTATTGTGTCAAGAATGATGAAGTAAAACAATGATGAACATTGTTGTATCAGAATCACAGAGAAACTTCAGACTCACAGATGGTATTTTAAATGTTCTTTTCTCAAATGTTCAAATTGTGATTGGATTATTCACTTTAAAATTTGCAGTTGGCTTTAAGCAATATTTATTGAAGAATTTCTCTGTCAAGTTTTGTGAATTTAGGACAGATATCAGCAAAACAGTTTTGGTGATTAGAAACCAATCATATTAAAAAGTTGTTTCATCCCTGTGGATATTTTCTTTACAGAGATGTATCAGAAAATCATGGATATTTCAGGTGAAGACAGCCTAACTTTGTACAGTATCGGTTCTTTCATTTCTTGTCTGCCCATGTGTCATCCTGCATATATATTTTTAGTTTTCAGACTTCATAGTCTGCATTTGATTATAATTTTTTATCGCAGTCTACTAGAAATATTTTACATTTAGCACTTTTTAAATGTTGATAAGTGCCACTACTATAAATCAATATTCAGGCTCATAGTCATTTTATTCCCATGTGAATTCATACTTAGAAATTGAAATTGTGGAGTACAGTGATAGGTTGGAGGTACAAGCATCTGTCTGGTAAGCTCAAGGATCCTGGTTCAATACCTATTACCACATGCAGTGCTGGCTCATCTTGGGCACACAGAGCTGGCCTTTGAAACCAGGCATGGTGCCTGTAATCCCAGCATTGGGGAAGCTGAGATAAGAGGATCATTACAAATCCAAGCTGCATAGCATGACCCTGTACCAAATAAATAAATAAATAAAATATTTTTTTAAAAAAGAGAAAATAAAAAAAAAGAAAGGGAAACTGATCATTTTGTGTCAGTGATTTTCAGGTGCATAAGCCAAACATAATTAAAACGTGCCTTATTTAAAATAAATGCAAGCCGGGAGTGGTGGTGCACGCCTATAATTCCAGCACTTGGGAAGCTGAGGCAGGAGGATCAATGTGAGTTCGAGACCAGCCTGGGCTACAAAAGTGAGCTCAAAGCCAGCCTGAACTGCATAGTGAGACCCTGTCTCAAAAAGAAAAATGAATAAATAAATAAATAAATAAATAAATAAATAAAATAAATATGGAATTCTATATTGGGCATTATTAAACGTATCATCAAAAACAACAGTATGAGTTAGGTGTATATATTGCTTAAAACATTTAATATAAAAAAAACAGAAAGCCATTTTGTGGTAGTTCATATTTAGAAATTTTGAGTGTGCTACTGAAATTCATTATTTTATATTCACAAACCATGGACTGTCAATTATAACCATTTGGAACTCCTTTATATCTTGCATTTAAAAACTTTTATAGATACTAAAATGTTTGTTAATCAAGTTTGTTATATATTATTTTCATAGAATATCATTTTAATTAATATTGACTAAAGTCTATGATGATTCTCATGTTTATTAGCGTTTGTAAATATGTGGCAATACATATATAAATCACAATATTGGACAAGTGGCACTATGTTAAACCCAAGATAATATAAAATTGTCAATTTTTCATTCATAGAAATATTTTGGTATGTGTATGTATATCATATATATGTAAGCTATTAATATGAAGATATTTATATCACTATGCAAAAATATCACATAATGAGAAAATATTATAGAAAGAATGTAAAGTATAAATAACCTCAATTTCACAAAATAATTATTTTCCATGTTGAGGTCTCATTCACTTTTGATTTGAAGGATTCATATATTTTATGAATTATTTTTCCTAGAAAATAAAATATTTAAGATATTATTTACTTGGAAAAATTTAGAATATTTTAGGCATGTTATCACAGCTTTATTAGGACAAATGTAATCTACTAATGACAGATGTAAAGAATTGTAAGACTTTTTCAGCTATACACATCACTGAATATGTGAGCTAATTTGAAAACTGTGGACTTAATTGTTGTGCACGTTGGTAGACTAGTAAAACTCCTTTTGCTTCTTAATTGCATTTTCACACAGAGCCTAAAATGGAACTATCCATGTTTCTGAACTATTGTGTTACGAATTTTAGTAGATGATTATGGTTATTAGTATCTTTCTTTTTTTTTTTTCATTCACATGCAGGTTAGACATTTTAAAATTATATAAATTGTTACTAAATTTGCATTTTTATATATTTGTTGAACATTTTTAGTGGGATGTACTGCACTCATTTTATGAGATTGCACTTTTTCGTGATTGTTTTGAAATTTAATCTTTTTTCTTTTGCCTTTGAATTTTTGCAGTACCCAAGAAAAATATGGAATGTTTAGTGAATATGTTGCTTGTCCTATCCAGTGCTAGCACCATTCATTGTTACTGTTACATGATTATCCATCTGACATGACTTTAGCTGGAATTATGACGAACATTCCTCTGTTTTCTCAATTATAGATACCTTTCACTCACTCATATTTTCAGAGTGGCTAAAAATATCAAATTATTATTTTTCTTACTTAAAGAGAATAAAAATTAGAATTAAAGCAGAAAAATAACAAGTAATATAGGATGGCACTGAACCAAGTAATACGAATTTCACAGTATTTGTTGTAATACATAGTGTTGTCTTCCATCCAATTATTCGTTACTAGATTTGCACATGTAAAACTGGAAGAAGAGAGAAAAAAGAACAAAATGTCTAAGAAATTATACAATTGAAGAAAGGAGGCAAAACACCTTAATTCATATCTGCTCCTTCCCATAGACCAGGGTAAATGCCCAGCACAGTTGTCCAACTGTCCTTCTTACCTGCACAGATAAGAAGCTTTCCTGTCCTATTGCTCAACTCAGTGCTGCTTTCCATTTGAATAAGTTCATTCCCTTCTTCCATTTGAACTCAGTTCTTTAAAGTGATGAAACCAACTTTTATTTGTCCTTCTTTGTATTCATATACTTTTTTTTTTAATCCTTGCTGAATTAGTATACCAAATAAAGATCACCAGTCAGTGGAAGAAGTTCAGAAATTAATTTCCATTGTATTAATCAATTGATTATCTATGTTCCTACAGAAAATTCATAAAATAATCTCTAGTATTGCTTTTCCCCCCCAACATATTTTCTATGTTAAACATGGTACTATAAAATTATAAGAAATTTAGAGGCAGATTTAAAAAATAAAGGGTTTAAGTTTTCTAAGTATGCATTGCACGTATTTGCTGATGATTTGTTTAAAATTTACTATCTATGAATTATGATATTATAATATCATATAATTGTTCTATCTATCAAATAGAACAATTAGTAACATACTGTACTTTGAATTAATTATTTAAAACATTGTTGGCCAGCCAGATAGATCATCAGATTAAAGTACTTGCTTCGATAGATGCACGGATGGGGTTTCAATCCCCAGCATGCTATGCTGGCCCTGCCCTGGGGGAATGCTGAGACAGCAACTAAGTCTGGGTGTGGTGGTCCTTGCCTGTAATCCCAGTGCTTGGGGGCTGAAAACTGGAGAGTCACTCCAAGTCCAAACTGTGTGGTGAGGCCCTTAGGCCCTATACTAAATATAAATATGTATGTTATAGTGTTCACATTATATCAATTGTATTTAATATTGATTGTTTTTTATTAATTTTATTTATTTATTTTTTTTCTTGTTTCAGAACCTTTGTTTATTTATTCACTCATTTTTGTGGCCGGTTCAGCCCACCCCAAGGGCAGGGCTGGCGCAGCATGTGGTGCTGGGGATCGAACCGAGGTCCCTGAAGCCGCCCAAGCTTTCCCAAGCAGTCGCTTTAGAACACTGAGCCATCCCGCCAGGCCCCCTAATATTGATTGTTTATAAAGAAAAAATATAGCATATTTCAAACAGTTATAGCCATTAGAAATATTTTGATAGTGCAACATCGCAAGTTATAATGCAGATTTGAAACTAAAACCTAGCTCTGCCAGAGCATAACAACTGTACTGTTAAGGAATGGGCAGAAGTTGTTACAAATAAATTCTAGCACACATAATACAAAAATCATTTTTCATATTACCTGGCATCCCACTATATGTTTGTGGTTTCTATGAGAAAATTTGTATAAAAAATCTTACATTGTTAAAAAATATGTGTAGGTAGAAGAAGAAATCGTTTTCATAGTTAGAACAAACATGTTAAGTAATCATCCCTACCAAATTCTGTCATTTATCTTTTTATCTTGCTATTTTCTTTCAATATTCATAGATATTCCCACTCACTTTTTAAAGTGCTATCTATATATAAATTATTTGAAGATATATGTTTACCCTGGGTTATCTCTGTCCTGAGCAACTGATCTATGCATTCACAGCCTAGGTATCTCAGCTTCATAATTTTGCTCTGCCACTTCTCTTTGTCTTTTTGAGGTTGCCATCCCCACGAGTGGCCAGCATCAGGAAATATGAGAACTACCTGCCTTGTCCTTCACTCTCCTGTCATTTGTATTTTATGGAGATTTTTAAAGTGTCATTTCATGATCCTGAGGTCATTTCCCACTCGCATCCCATGCCACTGTCTAGTAGGCTCCAGATGGGACTCTTGGCTTCTCTTGATTTGTCTTTTCAAAAACATTGCTTTAGTTTTAAAATCATATTATATTGCTTCTCTTCATGATGCAAAAAGCTCTGCTTGACTTCACCTTTCATGTGAGATAACTTTTTCCATTTCTTCCATTTTTTCCTTCCATTATTATTTATTAAACACCTACTTTACGTTAGTAGTTCTTGCATTAGAACTACAGGGAAGAATAAAACATAATAGCAACTCAAACATGGCTTATTTTCTCAAGATGAAAAGACAGATAACAAGGAAATAATAAAGTAATTATAGAGTATGTCATATGCTGATAAAGGAGAGTATTTTCAGAAATACGAATTTTGATGAGAAATAGAACACTATAGTGGTATTGGGCACTCTAGTGATTATAAATTTAAATAATTATTCAAATACCAAAATTTTTTACTTGTGTAAAGAAAATTGCCTGAGAGATCACTGTACCTCACCACTGTATATTCAAAGGAAAGGTGAATTGATGATGCACAGTTTTATATCACTGCACCACCATTCCCCAGGTCTCAAGCAGCACTGCTTGGAAAAGGTCCACCTAGAGGAAGAAAAGGAAATTACTGAAAGTCATTTCCTTGAAACTCAGTTATTACCTTTGCCCAAGTAAAAATTCAGCCTGGGGCAGATACCTGGCCTTCCAAAGCTGATATCCATTTGCTCAATGGATACAGAGAAGTAATTTAAATTCAGCAGAGAATCTTAAAAGAGAGATAACATAAGAAAAAAAAATCATATGTATTATGATACTAAATAAAGAAGGCTTGGGCCAGACAGAAATTTGTAGCCCAAGCAAAATGAACTTGTGTTCTGGATCACATCACCTTTGACCAAAAGTAAACACTTTGGGTTTAGAAGAAACCCATGACAACACTGGATGTGAACTTCATTTCTAGCTCTGTTGGAGCCTCTTTTGGCTGCTGATGTACAGCATGCAGAACCTTGCATCCATGTATAGTGTCTTCCACCACATCACTGCAATGTGGAAACACTGAAACTTTGCAACATCTGCAAACATCTCAGGATAAGGAACTGAAACAGGGGAGCAGCTTTCTAGAATTGCTGGACAAGATTTCCTAATGTGGATATATTAATATTATAATTGATGTTATATGTATGATTATGGGGATCAAGAGCATTCAGAGAAATATTATGTTCTAGAGTAGACAAAACAAATTGCCTGTGATTGAGATTATGAACACTGACAATTCGATGTAGCTGTTTTAATGGCACTAACTGAACTTCAGGAAAATGCAGAGAAGTAATTCAAATTCAGCAGAGAAGCTTAATCGAGAGGTAAGATAAGAAAAAAAATCATATGTATTATGGTACTAAATAAAGAAGGCTTGAAGCATAGAATATGGATGTCGAACCAGTCAGCAAAAGAAATTGTCTGCACACCAATGGCAGTAGAGAAACCAAAGTTTAGTTTAAGGCATGATAATTTGAAATAGCTATTGGATGTCTGGGTCGATATAAAGGTTAAGAAATTAAATTCAAATATAAAAATGTCAGAGTCATTATATGGTTATAGTGTTAAAAACTGTAAGACATCTTACCTGCATGATTATCTTACTGCACAAAAACCTTCTTTAGTAACTCTAGTTCACATTTGGCATTTTCCTTTTGTCAACTTAGACTCTGTGTATCTAGTATTTCTTATCTGTTTTCAGAACCCACCCATATCATATTGGTAATAATCTTTTCATCATCTCCTGTTTGCTTTCTGGTGGCTAGCCAACATTTTGAGTATCCACTGTTTGCTTGAAGAGATTTTTCTCACTATTATTCATTTAACTCATGAGCTGGGTAGGGTGCTGAGCATTGGTGACAATATTTTTATGACAACAGGGGCTTCTAAGAATTACTGGAGGCCCAGAAACCTGGCAACCTTCATTCTCTTGTGCTCACTTCATTCTTCAAAGTTGTCTTGCTACAGATCTTGCCTTTTTCTTCCTCATTTATCAGGGTCTTCTATGCTAGTTTAGTTATGTATTCTTCTCTCTGGCCAAAATAGACATTGTTTCTACTATAACCTGCTTGATCAGAATTATTTCTTAAATTAGTTATTGTCCCAGTACTAGCAACATGGTATTAAAATTGCATAAACTTCTGCCTAGATCCCATAAAATTCCTAGAGTAGGGCATAGCAAGAGGGAAGTGTTCAGTCTGCAAATATGTCTGGATGGATATAAATCCTTACTTTAATGTATTTGGTTTATTTGGCAGTGTTTTCATTTTTGTCCCATTGTTTTTGTTTTCCTTTCTAGAGTTGTGAAAACTTGCATGAGCCTCCAATTTTAGGCTCTTTTTTAGTATCTGTCACAGATCCATGACTATCAAGACTGAGTATCTATTTGTGTCTACATGTCATCCACAGTAGTTAAGAATCTTTCTGCTTACCCTTCAAAAGTAACACCTATGTGCCAGTAGCGGATGAACTAGGACATAATGTTCTTAGAGTTGACAGATCAGTATGGGATGTTCCTATCTTGAGCCTAAACTCAAATTCACTTATACTCATGACCTTATATTTCTAGCTGGCTGGAAATTGTATTTATAAATAACTTTAATTTTATAGCCATATGTACATTTTAGAGTTATTTGAATATTATATTTGTCATTTTTTACAGCCTTGTATGTGCTGTCTTATTGATTGCTTGAAGTATAAAAGTTAATACTGCAAGTCATGTGACCAGAGGATGAGAAAACTCCATGTACACTTTAGAAACCTTTTTTTTTTTTTTTTTTTGTAGCCCAGGCTGGTCTCCAATTTGCGCTGATCCTCCTGCCTCAGCCTCTCAAGTGCTGGAATTACAGGCATGTGCCACCATGCCCAGCTTAGAAAACTTTTCATTGGATGACTAGGAAGAGTGTATTAGTTACTTTTTACTCGTTGCCGGGACAAATACCCAACACTCAAAATGAAGGAAGAAAAGGTTTATTTAGCTCACAGTTTGTGGAGGTTTCAGTCCATATTCGGTTGGCCCAAGGCTGAGTGGAGCACGGCGGAGAGCATCCAGTTCATGATGGCAGAACAGCAGCAAAATGGTGGCAGAGGCAGCCAACCAAACAGGGCAGCAGAGCAGCAGCACCAGCTCGAGCTACAGTCTGTCTCTCTGTCTCTCTTTATATTACATTCAGGCTCTCCGCCTTAGCTCCCGCCATAGGCTACACCCATAATCCCAGAAGTACTTCCACCCATAATCCCATCAGTACTAAAACCCATA
>PVJA010001549.1:0-124297 GCA_004027025.1 Myocastor coypus
TTCTTCAATTATTTTCTTCAAAACCTTATCCTTCTCACTCTGCACTTTCCTATCACCCTCTTTACCACCCTGCACTTTCTTTTTACCACATTTGCTCTGCACTTTTTTTTCAGCCATGCTGGGTTGCATAATACTATTCAGTACTGCATGTGCTTTTTAAAAAACCTCAGCAACAAGCATACAAAGATCTGTCTGTGACTGCACACCAGAGGAAGCCATGGCCATGGGGCAGAGCAAGGAAGATGGCCATGTTCATGTTCATGCAAGAAAGATGGCCATGGTTATGTTCATCACCCAAATGCAGAGTTTGTGTCCCATCCAAGTACTAACCAGACCCAACCCTACATACCCTCTGAGATCAGATGAGATTGGGCACATTCAGGGTGGTATGGCCATAGACCAGAGCTTGTGAACAGAAGCAAAATTTGGACAAACACTTCTGTTCATGAACCAAACTATTTATAAATAGAAATGTTCATGAACTGAGACGTAAGTGTAAAAATGATGGGTTCCCTACTCTCAGAGATCTTCTCACATAATGCAGCTACAGCGTGTATGTATCATTTAGGCCCTTTCTCCTTCTCTGAGAGATGGGGCTAAAGGAATTGGTGCAAATGTTGATACTCTAACAATGACTTTTGTGAGTAATAAAATTCAGACTTTTAATCTCAGGACTCTGTCTTTTGCCAATGTTATGGCTTGTGTTTAGATGTCCTTCAAAACCCCACGCAGTCATAGTGTTGTGGGCAGCTAAATTAGATAGAAATATTACTGGCAGCCAGACAGGGCCAGGCCCTCAAGGAGACAATATGGAAGACAAGGTGACTTTGCAACTTTGGAGGAGACAGATGCTCTCACTTTGGGCCAGACCTCAAGACAAAACAGCAAACAAATGCAGCTACATACTTCCCTAGGGATGGGCATCAGGGATTGATATTCTAAGTATGTATCATTCATCTCGAAAGAGCCCTAAAGAGTAACTAGCCAGTGGCTCTCAATCTTTCTAATGCCGTGACCCCGCAATACAGTTCCTCACGTTGCAGTGACCCCAAACCAAAAAATAATTTTGGCGGCTATTTCAAAACTGTAATTTTGCTGCAGTTATGATTCCAAATGGCTTTAGGCGACCCCTGTGTTTTGGTCATTCCACTCCTGCTGGGGTCGAGACCTACAGGTTGAGAAACGCTGCGTGACTAGCCCAACCTCTAACAGGAAGAGACTCAGTCCTGTATTCATACCCACTTGCTACGTGACTCACTTCATTTGATCCTGGATTTAATCAATTTTACCTGAGCAGTGGTGCTTGAAATCTCATTGGTTGATCGTAGTTTTGTCCCACCTCATGCCCACCCAAAAGAGTTCCATGTTCTCCACCTTAAGCCCACCTCACTGCATGGTTATCCTCTATTAAAATCCCTGGTAGAGACAGCTTCCTGGGTATAACCCACTTGCATCCCACTTCTGTCCATCTCTTGGACAGAAACTTTCTTTTCCCCAATAAATATATTCTGCTCTTAATTTGTTTGTTCTTAAAATTCATTCTTCAGTTTTATAGAACTGGAACTCGTCCCAGGTACCTTTCAGGTCGGGAGTTTCACTTCCCTTGTATCAATAGGTGAGGCTTTTTGGAGGTGGCTGGATCTAGGGTGTGCGATACTGGGATTAAGAGGACGGGCCGGGTGTGGTGGCACATACTTGTAATCCCAGCGCTTGGGAGGCTGAGGCAGAAGGATCAGTACAAGTTTGAGACCAGCCTGGGCTACAAAAGTGAGCTCAAAGCCAGTCTGAACTGCATTGTGAGACCCTGTCTCAAAAAGACAAAAAAAAAAGAAGACTGTGTGTAGGTATATGTGAGATGGCATATACATGGAGGTTTTGCTGCTGCTGCAGCTGCTGCGGCTGCTACTGCTACTTTGTCATCTCCTGTCTGCTTGCCATAGACTGTTTCTCCTCTGTGATCCCTCTCTGTCATGCCACCCTGCCTCAGCACCAGCCCACTGTGTACTGAGACCTCTACAACCTGTGACCTGAAATAAAGCTTTCCTACTTTAACTGAGTGTCTTAGTTACTTTTTACTCATTGCTGGGACAAATACCTGACACTCAAAATGAAGGAAGGAAAGGTTTATTTAGCTCACAGTTTGTGGAAGTTTCAGTCCATATTCGGCTGTCCCAAGGCTGAGTGGAACAGAGCAGAAAGCATCCAGTTCATGGCAGCAGAACAGCAACAAAATGGTGGCAGACATAGCCAACCAAACAGGGCAGCAGAGATCAACAGCTACAGATCAAGTCTCTCTGTGTCACTCTTTATATTACATTCAGGCTCTCCGCCTTAGGATATCCGCCCTAGACCACACCCATAGTCTCAGCCTTACTCAGACCAATAATCCCATCAGTACTGACACATAATCCTAGGGATCATGAATCAAGTCTCAATCAATAGAAGCCATGCTCCGTGATTGCATGAGACTTTGGGGGGACAACTAGACATAAACCATAACACTCGGGATGCTGAATATTTTGTCTCAGTAAGAGAAAAGTAACAAAGACAGCCAACACTTATGAAACAGTGGCAGGATAACTGGTTTGATACTGATGCAGGAAGAAAAAACTGATCTAGGGTGGATGACCTCCAATAGGGAATCTCCAAATGATATAGAGAAAACCGGTCCGCAACCTGAAAAGTACCTGGGATGAGTTCGTGTTCTCTAAAACCGAAGAATGAATTTTAGGAACAAATGGAGGTTATGAGCAGAATAGATTTAAAGAGGGAAAGAAAGCTCCTGTCCGAGAGAGGGACAGGAAGAGGGTCCCAAGTGAGTGTCCCCCGGAGATCTCTTCCAGGGACTTTTATAGAGAAGACATGGGAACTCGCTTAGGTGGGTATGAGGTGGGACAAAGACTATGGTCAACCAATGAGATTACAAGCACCATTGCTCAGGTAAAATTGATTAACATCTGGATCCAATGGGGAAGGCAAGTCACGTAGCAAGCGGGCAAGAACATCACCTATTGAGCTTGGGCTCATGACTCTTTCTAGGCTCTTTTAAGGTGATTGATATTCATTTAGCATATCAATCCCTGATGCCCATCTTTAAGGAACTATGTAGTTGCTTTTAATTACTCTTGTCACAAGATCTGGCCCACGGTGAAAGACTGCCTGTCTCTAGTTGTAGAGTCACCTCGTCTTCCATGTCATCCTTGAGGGCCTGGCCCTGTCTGATTGCCTATAATATTTCTGTCTAACTCAGCTGCCTAAACAATGCTAGGCATATGTTCAAATGGTAGAAAATCAAAAACAAACAGAATATATATATATATATATATATATATAATTTTTAATAAAGTACAGTCTTTTTTAAAAAATTATTTTATTTTTTACATTATGGCCAGCTCAGCCTGCTCTGAGGGAGGGGCTGGCACAGCATGTGGTGCTGGGGATTGAACCACTGTCCTTGTGGTTGCCTAAGCTTGCTTAAAGAGATGCTTTCGGCCACTGAGCCATCTTACCAGCCCCCAAACAGAACATATTGAAAGAAGACAGATAAAAACGCTTTACAACAGCAGAAGTATAAGTAGGACATCAGACTTCAGACACAACCCAACCAAGAAGAGAATGAAAACAGTCCGGTGCATACATGTGCAATCCCAGCAAGTTAGAGACTAAGAGGTCCACAAGTGTGACAACAGCCATGGTCAAATAGTGAGTTCCAGGCCATCACAGACAACACAGTGAGACCCTGACTCCAGAAAGGAAAGAAAAGAGAGGTATTTAAAAAGAAGAAAAAGCCACCAATCTATGTGGGAGATGAAAAGAAAAGTAGGGCTTAATTGGCCTCTTCTTCGAACACAAAAGAGGAAGGTGGCAAAGAGGTGGCGCAGTCTAGGGTAAAATCAATACAGCTGAGTTTGTTATCTTCCTGAGCATGATTAAATAAATACTGGAAGGCAGATCAACTTTGACTTACTTTAATTGCTTGTACCAGTGTCTGGGCGAATAAAAGGAAGCCAAGCAAGCAGGTTGGGGTTGTTAAAACTGACTATGTAAAAAAAAAAAAAAAAAAAAAAAAAAAAACTGACTATGTAGTTTTAACTGAATAAGTGCTTCTCTAGCAAGTGCATGGTCCTGAATCCAATCCCCAGTCCTGAAAAAAAAAAAGAACTGACTCTGTGTTTTTGTCATTCATCCTTATTCATCCTTCAGTCAGGAGAACAAACTAGTTACAGGACAAGGGTTTCCCATGCAGGGAAGGCCACAGGTAGTAGTCTGGTTCCTCCCAGGTGGTGTCTTGGAAAAGGACCTGGGGACCTGAAGAATTCCATATCCAGCAAAATTACCCTTCAACACTGAAAGACAGTCCCACTAACCTATTCTGAAACTGTTTCATTGCTATTTTTATCTTTTTTTCTCATTAAAATGAATTTTTAAAAATTTAAAAAATATTGAAAGACAAAGGCTGTCAGATAAATGAAGCCGGACAATTCTTTTTTCAGTAATTGCCTATATAGGTCAGAAAAAACTCAGATAAAAAAAAAAAATAGTAACTATCTGGGAAAAAAGGTAAAATAATTTTTATATTTATTTTGTGGTACTGAAAATTTAATCCAGGTTCTTTCTCCTAGAATTTCTTTTCTTTCTTTCTTTCTTTCTTTCTTTCTTTCTTTCTTTCTTTCTTTCTTTCCTATTGAGATTGAGTCCCACTGGGCGTGGTTGCACATACCTACAAACCCAAGAGAAGCTGAGGCAGGAAGATTGCTGCGATTTGGAATTCAACCTTATAATTCAAGACTTGCCTGAGCTACACAATGAGAACCTGACCTAAGTTGGGTGAGGTAGGGGAAGAGAAAAAGAAAAATTCACTAAATTTCTAGTTTGCTTAGGCTAGGCTTTAACTTTTTTTTTTTTTCAGAACCTGGGATTGAACTCAGGACCTTGCACTTGTCATCTCCCTGCCCAGGCTAGGCTGTAACTTCTATCTTTAACCTTTTAGAGTACTAGGAGGATTATAGTGGTATGCCACCACACCTGCCAGTTTATTTTTCAGTGGTCAAATGGATAATTATTTGTTTAATCTTAGTGATTATACCATATGAATATTATAGCACATAAATGATATTTTTTTTTTTTGTGGGACCAGGGTTCGAACTCACGACCTTGCACTTGCCCAGCAGGCACTTGTGTCTCGGAGCTATCTCCCCAGCCCCACACATAAATGATATTAAATAACAGCAATGTTATTAACAGTGAAGAGAAGGAGCTGGGAATATACTATTATAAGGCACCTCTATTACCTGTGTAGAAAGATGGTATTATTTTAAATTGAATGTAGATTGGCTATAAACATACACTGCATACTTTCAGGCAAGTAATAAAAACTTCTTTTTAGAAAAATGGTGCTATGGTTTATGTCTAGGTGTTCCCCTGCAAAGCCTCCTAAGTCATGGAGTAGCTTCTGGTGTTTATGATTGATTCATAATCCAATGTTGGGATTGTGATCCAAGGATTTTTTTTTTTTTTAATTTTTTTTTTTTTTTTTTTTGGTGGTACCAGGGATTGAACTCAGGACCTTGTGCTTGCCAGGCAGATGCTTATTCTACTGTGATAGCGCTTATGCTATCCTCCTGGTCCCCCAATGCTGGGATTATGGATATGAGTGCTACACCCACCCTAGGGTGGGTAAGTTGCTTAAAATGTAGGACGGGAAAGAGGCTTGCTAGTTGCCGCAGCTGCTACTCCTTCCCTTGCTCTTTGCTATTTTCCACCACCATGAACAGCTGCTGTCTGCCATGTGCTACTTTGCCTTGGAGTCAGCTAAATATGGATTAAAACCTCACCAATTGTGAGCTAAGTAAATCTTTCCTTCTTTCATTTTGAGTATTGAATATTTTTCCCAGCAACAAGACAAGAGTAACTGAAACAAATGGTAATTAATATACTAAGAAAAAAGGGAATTATATAAAATGCTCAATTAAAATTATAAAAGGCAGGGGTGAGAATACATAGTTCAATGAGGGTAGTTGCCTAGCATGCCCTGTTTTCAGTCCACAGAACCAAACAAATACACACAAAAGGAGGAACAGATTTATTCATGTATTTATTTATTTATTTTTGAGAAACAGATTTAAAACAATGAACAACTGCAGAAACTAAAAAACACAGTAGTGGTAGAAATTAACTCAACAATATCAACAATAACTTTAAATATAAACAGTCTGGATATACCAACTAAAAGACAGAGACTATAAATATAGATTAGAAGCAAATAAACTGGATGTATCAGCACATCTATAATCCCAGCACTTAGGAGGCTGAGGGAAGGGGATCACTGAAAGCCGAAGGCCAGCCTGAACTACATAGTGAGACTATGTCAAAACACCAATATAAGTAAATAAATAAATAAATAAATAAATATCAACTATACACTGTCTACATAAGCTCATTAAAAGGACAGACAACAATACACTGTAAAAACTAATCAAAAGAGCAAACTATGGAACCAAGAAAGATATTAAGGATAATGAAGGGCCTCTATAAAGATGAGGTCAATCCTCCAAGAAGATACAATTCTTACTGTGCACGTACCTCACAAACAAACCTTATTTAAGTCAAAACCCGACATACTCCAAGGACAAATCAACTATTCTAGTTGGAGATTTTAAGGGACCTCTATTAGTAACTGGCAGATTCAGCAGCCCACAGGGATACAGGTGAACTAAACGACACCATCAGTCAACTGGATGGAACTGACATCAACCGCAGGGGCAGTAGCCTGTAAGTCCAGAGCTCAGGAGCCTGAGGCAAGAGTACTGCTGCAAATTCCAGATCAACCTCGGCTACATAGTGAGTTCAAGGCCAGCTTGAACTACACAGTGA
Organism: Myocastor coypus; assembly: GCA_004027025.1. Lineage (NCBI taxonomy): Eukaryota > Metazoa > Chordata > Mammalia > Rodentia > Myocastoridae > Myocastor > Myocastor coypus. Next base: position 6,874 of record PVJA010001549.1, read on the forward strand.
AACCCTGTCTCAAAAAAGAATTGATATCTGTCTATAAATTACTTTGTCCAACATTTGAAGATGAATTCTTTTCAAGCTTAAGTGGAACATTCACCAACATAGATTACATTCTGACTATAAATCACATCTCAATAAATTAAGTGAATAGAAATTATACAAAGTTCTGACTGGATGTGGTGGCTCATGGCTGTAATCCCAGCACTCAGGAGGCTTAGCCATGAAGGTCACATTAAGTTCAAAGCCAGTCTGGGCTACACATTGAGACTGTCTCAAAAACAAAGTTGTTCTGAAATGACAGTGGGTTAAACTAAAAATTAATAACAGCTGGAAATATTTATAAATTTTAAAATTTGAATATGGGTCAAACAGCTGAGAGGAAATATTTAAATGTCTAGAACTAAATAAAAATGAAAAGATAATTTATCAAATTTATTTATAGCACTGGACGAGTGTCATAGGAAAAGAAAGTTTATATTAATAATACAAGTTTCCACTTTAGAAAATAAAACTAGTATAAGCTGAAGCATACAGAATAAAATAAATAATAAAAATTATAACATAGGGAGATAGCTCCATGGCATAGTGCCTGCCTGGCAAGTACAAAGTTATGAGTTCGAACCCCAGCCCCACAAAAAAAAAAAAAAAAAAAAAAATTATAATAGACCAGTGAAATTAAAAAGAGGAAATTAATAGATAAAATAATCAAAATAAGTACCAAGAGTGAAGGACAGGTTATCATCACAAGCCATACAGACACTAAAACGGGCAATAAGATAATAATCTGTCCTATAAATTTGACAACTGACATAAAAAGGATCAATTCTTTCATGGCCTAAGGCTATGAAAACTCATCCAAGAATGAACAAAGAATCTAAAGTATCCCATACCTGTTAAAGGAATTTAATTTATAGCTAAAAGTAACTTTTTTTTTAACTTTATTTATTTATATTATGGCCAGCACAGCCTGCCCTGGGAGTGGAGCTGGCACAGCACGTGGTGCCGGGAATCAAACTGTGGTCCCTGCAGTTGCCTAAGCTTGCGCTTTAGACCACTGAGCTATCTTGCCCACCTCTCTTTTTTTTTTTTTTTTTTTTTGTCTTTTTGAGACAGGGTCTTGCTATGCAGTTGAGGCTGGCCTTGAGCTCACTTTTGTAGCCCAGGCTCCAAGTGCTGGGATTACAGGCGTGAGCCACCACGCCCGGCCCACCCCTCTTTCTTAAAATAAATTTACAGCTCCAAATAGTTTCATTAAGGGCCAGGGGGAGATAGCTCAGCTGCATAAGTACCTGCCTGGCAAGCACAAGATCCTGAGTTCAATCCCCAATACCGCAAAAAGAAAGAAAAATAGTTTCATTAAAAAGTGATTCCAAAGATTTAAATAGCGTAAACTCTGCAGTTTTCCAGAAAATCAAAGAGAAGGCAATGTTTCCTATTTCATTTTATGAGAATCAGTATTCTAAAATCAGATTTAAAAATACAAGAAATGCCCCTTGTGAATCAAGTCCCCATAAACATTTATACAAAATAAGGGAAATAATAATGAAATGAATTATGTATAATGATTAAATGGGATTTATCTTCGGAGTGCTAATTTGAAAAGCAAGACATGTCGTCTGCATCAGAACCATTTTAACTGCTGCAATAAACTGATGCAACTCCAAATACAAGCACTCATGAAGTAAGTAGAAAGGAATTCAACCTGATAAAGCACACGGTTAAGATTAGAAACAGTTTAAGTATACTCCCAGGTGTTCATAAACTGGAAGCCTGGTCCTCAGTTTGGCACTGTTGACAGGTGGGACCATTTAAGAAGTGGAGTTGCTGGCCACGGTGGTGCACATCTGTAGTCCCAGCACTTGGGAGGCTGAGGCAGGAGGATTGTTGCAAGTTCGAGACCAGTCTGGGCTACAAAAGTGCTCTCCTGGCTAGCCTGAACTGCATAGCGAGACCCTGTCTCAAAAAGACGTCCCCCCCCAAAAAAAGAAGTGGAGTTTAGTGAAAGATCCTGTAGTCAGCTAGGTGCCCGCAGAAGGGATGGTGGGAACCCATTAACTTTTACTTTGGCAATGTGACCTCTTGCTCTTGCAAGCAAGCATTCCTGTCTTGAGGCTATTAGATCACCAGAGGCTAAACAGGGAAAGAAACCAGAATAAAGCACACTGCTTAGTTGCTATTACCTGAAGTATGAGAACTGGCACAGGTAATAGGCGTGCCAGGGCAACCTCTGGGGTGATAGATGTCGGTGGGCAAAGAGCCGATGGAAACCTTGGGGTGATGGAAATGTTCAGTGTATTGTTCTGGGAGCTGACCGCTTGTGCATACTTAGAAATTCAGCCACCTGTCGTCTTAAGATCTGTGCACTTTACGGGGTGTAAATTGTACCTCAGAAAAAAATAAGGATGCACGAAGAAAAAAATGTACGAAATGAAAAGATTAAGAGAAGAAGGGAGAAGTGAACGCGAGCACAGCGGCCGAAGGCTCTGCAAACACTGTGTAGACTATCAGGCATGTAGTCTCATCTGTCGTGTGGTTAGGAAAATTCAGGTTGGCTGGTGTTCGGCATCACAGAAAGGATACTTGAGGTTAAAGCCCAGGTGTGTAAGACGCCAACACTTCCGTTTCCCCAAGCCACCGCTCCTCAGCAATGTGTCCCATCCCGCCCCGGTCTCTTCCTCTCGGGGCGGTCGTGTACCTATCTCCGTGGCCCTTAGGCAGGCACGGGTCCTTCGTGTCTCACTCCCTGTGAAGAGCCTGCCCTGAGTAGAAATGCCGAGATTCATCTCTTGGCTTCTTCAAAGGCTTGGCGCTGTCTAGAATGTTTGTTCCGGTAGGACGAAAGTCGCCCCTGGAAACGCGGTAGCGGGCGACTCTTCCAGCCCTCCCTGTGGTTACGCAAAAACGCCAGTTGCGAAGGGAGCTACTTTCTGAAGAGGAAACCTGTTGGCAGGATGAGTTATGTTTAATCTGAAACCAGCCGCATCCGTGTTACTCGGAAACTCATGTTTTGTATTTGAAGTAGCGGCTAACTTCCGCGTTTACGTCGCTGCGTGGGTGGGGGGCGGCACAGCCTCGCCTCGCCCCACCCCACAGGTGGCCCGACCCCGCCCCCACACCTGCGCGCGCAGCCCCACCCCGGGGCTCTGCTCGCGTGGCTGCTGCCAGTCTGTATTTATACCGCGCTATTTTGGTCGCACATTCTGATTGGCCAGCAGCAGTGACGACACGCTCGCGCGCCAAGGGGAGGTGCTGCGGTCCACAGTAGCGGCGCTTCCGGCGGCATAGCTTAACGTCCTGCCGTAACTGCTGTGTCTGGGATGTGGGAGCCCTGTGGCTGCTGCACAATGTCGCAGAGGCTGTAGAGAAACTAAAAGACCTGTGTCCCAAAGGGATGTGCTAAGAGCCAGGCTTATCCTCATGACAGACAGTGGCCAGATGGTTGAAACAGACGGTGCATACCTCGGGCGTGATCCCAAAGCTGCCCGGAAGCGCCTGCCCGCCTGTAATCGGCCATCCTTGCCCGGCCTATTGTTAACCGCTGTCCAACCTCCAAGCCTCAAGTCAAATCACGGAACTTTCTTTTCTCCGCTTGATTCTGGCACCTCCGCTTTTCTAAAGCCAGAACAAAACACTTGGTAGTCCGCGACAGGTCTTCATCCTGTACCCTGATCCTAGGAAGTGAGCTTGCCTCTCGCTGTGACGATTCTGGCGCTTCATGAACCAGGCAGCCTACCTCCTAATCTGAACATTTAAAAAAAAAATTCTTTTTGGATGACAGACTAATTTTGAACCCCTGGTTTTGAGCTTCTTTGGTGAAAGTTATTAAGATTTTTAATCCTTGATAAGCAAAAGGGGCCCTTGGAAGCCTCCACTCCCATTTATTATTAAATGGGAATTTAGCTGCAGAGGGATTCTGTTAAACAGTCTGTTGCTTCCTCAGAATCACAAATACACCCCAGGCTGCAAAGCTGGTAAAGGCCTTTGAAATTTCCTGAGCTTAAAACTTTCAAGGTCATTTGTAATCAGGTAAGGAAAAGGCATAACCTCAGTAACTGTTCAAAACTTGTTAGCTCCTTAATGTAAACATTGATAAGTATAAACATTCATAAAGTGTATGATGCCAGCACTGGGGAGGTTGAGACAGGAGGATCACTGTGAGTTTGAGGCCAGTCTGGGCCACAGTGAGTTCAAGACTATCCTGTACCTCCGCAACCAGAACCTGTCTCAAAAAAAACAAGCAAAAATGAACATTCTCCAAATACTTTATGGTAGGTTTTTGATGATGTCGCAGCAGAGAAACAGACAAAAGGGAAAGAGGCTTTATTATTATTGAATTTGGGGAGGAGAAGGAATTCTCTGGATTGTAACAAAGGGAGGCTGAGGCTTTTATGGCCTTTTGCCAGGGGTGAGGTTTGAGGGGGATGTTTAGATATAACTGAGGAGCTGATTGAGGCCTTCCCTGAGGTGGTGAGAAAGGTGAAAGGAAATTGCACCTTGGGTTGAGTTGGAGAAGAAAAGAGGTTGTCTCTGGGAAGATGACCTGTTGTTTTAAGGGCTTCAGCCATATTAGACAACCACCATAATAATTCATCAATTCATACTAGGGCCGTAACCTATCATTCTCATCTTTTGGTTGTTATAAGAGGGGTGACGCCAAGTCTCTTAGACTCCTTCCTGCTGAACTGTGATACTGTCTTGGGGGCTGATGGGAGTTGACAGGTTGACAGCTCATGCCCACGTAGAAGTTAGTGCCAGGTGGCTCAGCTAGGACTAGAAGCTTATCGTTAGTGACAGTTTGTATCAGAAACTGAAGAAACCATGAAATAAGTTTAACAAGACAGCATGTTATGAATATATGTCATAATGATTAAAGGACACAGGAGAGGAAGCCAGAGGGAAGTCTCTGATCTGACTGTGTTATTTTACCATGACTGTTGAGGAGGAGGAGTATCAATCTTTAGTTCTTGACATCACTGTGAGGAAAGGGAGTGAAGGTCATCTGTAGGACCTTAACACAACTGTATTGAGGGGCCTCCTCAGAGATATAGAAGAAGGTGGCAGGATTGAGAGGGTTATAGGTAGACATAGTGATAGAAGGATCTGTGAACATTAGTGGATTTGTTATATATGAGGAGCCATTAGGGCTGGAATTGTCTTACGTGTGAGCTCACCAAGGTGATGGGGTGAGTGGAGTGTGATAGATTATCTTAAACTTTTTGTCTCTTGTGTTGGTCTTACAGCTACTGTGTGTGGAGATAAGGAGTCTATCTACCAAATGTGTAGTTTATAGTTGTTTAGAAAGGTAGGCTACTGCCTGAAAAGATGGTCTCTTATGTCATAAAATGCCCACTGTATTGTGACCCTAAAAAGAAGTGTACAGGGTAAAAGGCTGAGTTGGGCTGAGTAAAGAGAGAGCTGAGGCTCTTAGGAGGGACCATTGTAGCTTGTGAAAGGAGGAATGTATAGGAGCAGCAAGGTCAAGGAGCTCTAACGAACATTTTGATGTTTTATAGAGAGGCTGTGCTAAGGAAGCAGCCAGACGAAGGAAAGATAAAACCAGTTCTGTGGTGGGTATCTGAAGGGCACAAAGAAAGGGCTTTGTGGTCGACAGTAATTACACAAATAGTGGGAATGAAGGTGAATCTTAGATATCTGACTTTTGGTGAAGCTATCTGAGCTTTGATGGGAGACACCCTATGACTTTGTCCTGACAGATAATTAAGAGTAGCTGTATGTCATAGAGCTAGGGCATAAGAGGGGCAGCAGAGGAGGAGGTCATGGAGGTCATGGAGCTAGAAGGAGCAAGCTAGGCTAGAGATCAAGGGTTTCAAGCTCAGCAGCAAAAGCTTGGCTAAAGAAGTTATGACTATCTCTGAACCCTTAAGGCAGGACATGTCTATGTGAGCTGTTGAGATTGGAGAGTGTCTAGATCAGTCCACAAGAAGGCAAAAGGGTCCTGACAATCTGGGTGTAAGGGAATGATGAAAAATCCATCTTTAAGGTCTAGGACAGTAAAGTGAGTAGTGGAAGGAGGGATACAAGAGAGCATAGTATAGGGGTTTGGCACCACTGGGTGAAAAGGAACAACCACATTATTAATAATTCTGAGATCTTAAACTAAATGATAGGAGCCATTGGTTTCAGTACAGGAAGAGTGAGAGTATGAAGGAGTCCCTTCTAGGTCTTCATTTTAATGCAAGAAGTCAGTATTTGTAATCCTGAAGTTATGTTATTGGCATCTCACCAAGGTAATTCTAATCTACCACTTCCCATGCAACCCACGGGGAAATTAAAGATGCTAAAATATATTTATAACTATTGGGGGGCCAAGGGGCTCTAAGTCCAGCCACAAAGAAGGTTCTCTGGAACAAAGAGGGTGATCTAAGGCCTCACCCACCTTTAGTGGAGGAGTGACTTGAGGAGGAATGTCTGAAAATTGTGGAAGGTAGTGAATACTGTGAGCTGAGCTAGGTGGGGGTCCTACATTTACCTCTGCCACCTGCAGAGGATATGCAGAGAGAGTAATCTGTATAAGGCAATTTAGATGGTATCTTAATGTTTTGGGCAGTCTGGTGCTTCAGCTTTGATGTAATCTTTCAAGTCCAGGAAGTCATAACCTCTGTCTTAAGGCTCCTTCCCAGCTGGCAGTGTGGAGCATCAGCTCTCTGACCTGTGACATCCTGGCTCACATAAAGAGCAGCAGGTGTAGGTTACCAGGGAGACACGCATACCACCTTCAGAGACAATCACCAACACCTCAGCTAGATCAATATACATTGCTTAAGGCCAACTGAGTGGATAAACAAAAGTCCTAGCCAGCTCTTACATATCAGTACAAGGAAATAGGGCCAGACTCAGTCAAAATAGAGATAGTCGATCTTCCTTTAAAGAGAGCCAGTTAGGTGGTCCTCCACAAGAGTATTATATAGTCAGTGTACAGTTTCAAGAAAACTGTTGTAGGGGGCAAAGAATGATGGGATTGAGTCGCTTGATGTTTGGAGGCTATTAGGTATTGGGGAATATGGAAAAAGGTTGTAGGATCTCTGAGGCAGCCTAGTCTAGGAACAGCATGTGTGGCACAAGTGGGACTGGAAGTGTCTCAGAGTATATAGTCAACAAGGGAAGAGGGAGGAAGAAGCTGGTTGTACATTGAGGTTGGATTTGTAGGATGTATACTGTGGGGGGAGAGAGGTGAGAGAGAGGTGGAGTTTTTGGAGGAGGTCTCTCCGCATGAGAGGTACAGGACATGTTGAGATCATAAGGGCATTGTGAGTGAAGAACAGTGTCTAAAGTCAGCAGGGAATGGGACTGTCTAAAGGAGTCATGTAAGTTGGCCATCAATACCCACTATGGAAACTGTAGAGCTAATATAACAATTTTAGAACTCAGACAGAACACTATGTAAGGTCTCTGTGTCAGCAAGAAGAGAGTATTTTTTTACCTGAGATGTCCAGTGAGACTTGGGACTTTTGACAAAGGTGCCTTGATGTGGGCCATGGAACCCAAGCTCTGTTGTTGCTTTTTAGCGGCAAGACGAAGCAGGTCAAGTATGTGGATCTGGCCATAGTGGGGTTTCCTGTGAGGGCTGGCAATTGGATGACTTTCCCACTCTCTGGCAGGCCAGGCAGTCACATTTCCAGTGACCCTCAAGCTTGTAGATGTCCTAGTGATGGCTGCAGGTTGGGGCAGGTTCATCCCCAGTGTCCTTCTCACCACACTTGGCTCAGGTGCTAACCTTTGATGGGAATCCCAAGTATTGCAGCCAAAAGTTAGCAGTATGTATAGTTAATTTTGGTCTCTTATTGAAGACATGGAAAGTTACATTAAGTAAGTTTTCCTGTGGGGTTTGAGGGCCAAGATTTGCCTTTTTAGCTTGGCATGAATGTCAGGAACAGATAGGGATATAAAATAGGGATTAATAATTTTTTTAAGGAGAATCATTCTACATTAGTATACTTAATTTGGAGTAATACACTCGATTATTAGAATTTTATCAACCATGGACATTTTAGCAGTTAAATCCCTGTAGAATGTTAATGGACAACAGTTACATAAGTTTGTAGAGATCATTCAACATGAATAGTCATACATAGCTGTGTGGCATAACAGTTATACGAAATCCCCACTTTGATTTAGCATCTCTAAATGCATGTAGGATACATATCACATAAGTTTTATTTAGAAATTATTATTTGGTTGATAACCTCATGTTGACTTGATGGGAACCTATATCTCTAAGTGTAATGGCATGTACATAGGATATATATCACGTAAGTTTTAGAAAATTATCATTTGGCTGATGCCCTCATGTTGGCTTGACAAGAACCTCTTGTAAGTACCTGGAGGGTCTGGGGAGATAACTCAGTAGAATAAGTGCTTGCCTGGCAAGTGTGAGGACCTGAGTTCAATCCCTAGTTCCACAAATACAAAAAAAGTACCTGGAGCATAAAAGAAAGGCATATGTTTAAGTCTGAAAGAAAATTTGTATTATAGCATAAGTGTATTTGCAACTCATGAATGTTGAATATATTGAGCACCTTTTATGAGAAACCTTATTTTAATTTTTGAAAAGAACTTTTTTAAACCAATTACCAAATTATTGCATATGTCTTTTAAGGAGATTATTGGTGGCTCATTAAGCATTATAAATACCTAGGGCCAGGGAAATAGTTCCTTGGCACAAATGCCTGCCTGGCAAGTGCAAAGTCATAAGTTCGAATCCTGATCCCACAAACATAAATTTTAAAAATAAAAATAAATAAATAAACCAATCAGAAAACTTCTAATATCCAATATTATTTTAATATCCATTTCACAGAAAAGAAGTTATTTGCACAACTGACTGAATCCATGTACTAGTACAAGGCCAGCACCAAAGTTGTGTGACCCATGTGCTTTACTACTGAACTGTAGTTTCTTTATCTTACTTAACAGGAAATTTAGTGTTAAGCTAGCACAAAAGAAGTCGAGGTTGGGAAGACTTTTGTCCTGGCGCTGGTTTAAGGAAAGTTTTGCTAGAAGATATTAGTGTGTTCATTGATTTGGAGGCATAACTGTCTACAAAATGGCCTCACTATAATTTACTTGGTGATTAGGAACCAGGAAGGAAATTGATCATAAGAATGACTTTCCAACTTTATTACACATCTTCCAAAGAGCAACCAGAGAGAACTGGAAGGTAATTCCAAAAACAGGACAATAGAGACATTACAGTGGGTTCAATCCCAGCCTTTCTGCTTTTTTGTGAATTTCTAAGCTTCTCTAGCTGTTTCCTTACCTGTAATCTACAAGGATGCTGTGAGCTCCATGAAGTACCTGGATTAGTGAATAACATAAGTTGGTGTTCAAAAACGTCAGTTTTACACACACACACACACACACACACACACACACACACACATAGTTTCAAAAGGGCAGGGGAGATAGCTCAGTAAAATAAGCATCTGCCTGACTAGTGCAAGGTCCTAAGTTCAAACCCCCATACCACATTTAAAAGAAAAGAAAAAACAATTTTTCCTTTCTCCATGGTTGGTGGGATTGTAAACTATTCAGCCACTGTGAAAGTCATTGTGGAGATTCCTTTAAAAATCAGGATTGGAGGTCCCATTTGACCCAGCTAGTCCCCTTCTGTGTATGTCTCCAGAATTAAAAACATCATACCACAGCGATATATATGCACCCATGTTTATAGCAGCACAATTTGTCATAGCTAAATCTTGGAAACAACTCAAATGCCAGGCAACTCAGGAATGGATAAAGAAGATGTGGTATTTTTGTATAGTAGAGTACTACTCAGCTATAAAGAATGATAAACTCAGGCTGGCCAGATAGGTCAGCAGGCTAAAGCTCTGCTTAAGCGAAGTGGAGGGACTGGGGTTCAATCCTCAGCACCACATTCTGTGCTGGCCCCACTCCCCAGGCATGCCAAGATGGCGATTAAGACTGGCATATGTGCCTATAATCCCAGTGCTTGGGAGGCTGAAAACAGGAGGATTACTATGAATCTAATCTGTGTAGTGAAACCCTGTAGATCTGTACTTAAACAAAAATTATAAACTTGAGGCTTTTCTAGGTAGATGGATGCAACTAGAGACCATATTCATAAGACAAATATGGACCAGGGAGATAGCTCAGTGGAATAAGTGCTTGTCTGGCAAGCACAAGGTCCTGAGTTTGATCCCTGGTACCACACACGCTAAATAAATAAGTAAATAAATAAATAAAGTAACTAATCCCTGGTATCACACACACTAAATAAGTAAGTAAATAAATAAAGCAACTGAAGTATATCAGACTCACATGTGTAAACATCATATTGTCTCCCTAAGGGAAGAAACTAAAAGAGTAAATAAAGTCCAAAAGGTCCAATAGATATTGTGAAAGGAAAAGAAACTGCTCAGAAGTAAAGAACAACTGGGATGGAGAAAGAGAAAAAGAAGGAAAAAACTCCTCATATATATATATATATATATATATATATATATATATATATATATATATATATTAGCTAAGATAATTGTACTACTAATTTATATTGGTTTATTGAAAGGAACAGTTAATCCTTAATTATTTAATCAATTTTGCATGCCTATATTTGATAGGTCATCTAAACAGCTACTTTGAGGAGAACAATATGCAATATAACAACCATTGTTAATTTTCTATCATTTTGAAATTCTTTTTCTTTTTCTTTTTCTTTTTCTTTTTTTTTTTTTTTATTTTATTTTAGGGAAGGATCTACAGGGTGTTCAGGGTCTCACTACTAGATCAGACTCCTAGTGATCCTCCTGATTACAGTTTCCCAAGAGCTGGGATTACAGGTGGGGTACACTGCCACACCCAGGCTCAATTGCTATCTCAGCGTACCCCAGGGGTGGGGCCAGCACAGCAGGCCCAGAGATCAAATCCCTAGCCCTTGGGTCTGCTTGCAATTGCTTTAATCTGCTGAGCTATTTGCCCAGCCTCCTATATCATTTTTATTGTTTATTTTAGTTTTTTTATCTCGTTTTCTTTTATTACTTTTTTTTCTTAGTTTTTATTTCCTTTTAAAAATGTTCTCTTTCTTCTCATTTCCCTGAATGATTAGCGGGGGAGAGCTAGTCTTAACAGTTACAGCTTTATTGTTGTTTTTAAGGAGATATATTGATTGTCCTGGCTTTCATAGTCAGGTACCAATTCATAGTAAGATAGTTTTCATCCATAATTTCAAAATCTTGACCCAGCAATTTTTATTTGGTGTTTGTTTTACGAATTCAAATTAAAGATTATACACTTTTACTTTTCTCAAACATTCTCTTGAAACTTGAACATCATTTTTTCTAAATATCAGACTTTTTTTTGACTGATTTTTTTGAGACAGGGTCTTGCTGTGTAGTTTAGGCTGGCCTTGCAGTCACTGTGTAGCCCAGGATGGATTCAAATTCTCAGCCATCCTCCTGCCTCAGCCTCTAAGTACTGGGTTTACAAGTGTGTACCACTACACCTGGCGTCAGATTTAGTTTTAATCATGCCTGTGTAAATATTTACTGAAAGTCTACTAGGTATAAGTGATCACAGTATTTGGTTTTGGAAAGGTTTTCTTGTTTTGTTTTGAGGTATAGTTTTGCTGTGTATTTCAGACTGGCCCTAAACTCATTATAGCCCAGGCTGGCCTGGAACTCCGCGATCTCCCACCTCAGCCTCCCAGGGACTGGGTTTACAGGCATTTACCACCATTCCTGGCATTATCAGTCATTTACTTTATCAGTTATTTTTTATTTTGTTTTATTTTTGTTTTATTTTATTTATTTATTTATTTATTTATTTATTTATTTATTTTATTTTTGAGACAGAGTCTTGCTATGCAGTTCAGGCTGGCCTTGAGCTCACTTTTGTAGCCCAGGCTGGTCTCGAACTTGCACCAATCCTCCTGCCTCAGCCTCCTGAGTGCTAGAATTACAGGCGTGCACCACCATGCCCGGCTATCAGTTACTTTTTAAATAGAACTTTCTGAAAACATTTCAATAAAATGACCTGGCTCACAAATAGCCATTAAAGCAATAGAAGGTAGTCATTACACTTTCTATTTTTAGTACTCTATAACAACTGTGTTTCATGGAGAGCTAGCGCTTGTACATAATACACCTCACTCTTTATGTCTCCTACTCCTCTCTTCCCTCCCTACTCTTTCTCTTGATCCCCTTCCTGCTTGCAAAAGCTCTTGCCTCATTTCTTCAGTTGTTTGTTCAACCCCTTCCCTTCTCTCCTGCTTCTCCCTCCACCTTTTGTTTTTTCTTCCCATTTGAAAAAACATCTCACTGCTTGGGGGCTGACGAGATAGTTCAGCAGTCTAAAGCACCTAATTAGGCAAGGGCGCAGGGACCAAAGTTTGATCCCTGGCACCTCATGCTGTACCAGCCCTGCCCCCAGGTTGGGCTGAGCCCGCCACACAAACAAAAGAAAAATACCCTCACTATTTATATTAGCTGTCATTTATGTATTTTTGATTTTACATATAAGAAAAACAATTCAAATTTTAAGCTTGTATGTCTGATTTACTTTGCTTAACTTTATGGTCTCAAAGTGCATCCATTCAGCTATGAATGACTCAAGTTTATCCTTTATGGCAAAGTAGTACTCTGTTGTGTATAAATACCATTTTATATAAGTGGATTTCCTTTATCCATTCATCTGTTGATGGACATATAGGTCAAGATTAGCTACTATGAATTGTGCTGCTATAAGCATGTGTATGCATGCATCACTGTAACATATTATGGTGATGATTTGTTCTTACTGTACCTAAACCTCAATTCTGACCTTAATTCTATTTTTTTCCTGACCTTGACTCCTGAAGAAAATGATTTGGTTTAAGAAGACCAAGTAAAGAGACAAACAAAACTGTGTTCAAAAAGAAACAAACAAACAAAAAACTAACAACAGAAATTTTAGATTTTAACATAAGTTCAAGGGGGTTTCTGGGTTAGCTCAATTGTTAAAACTACTTGCTTTAGCAAACTCAGTCAGGTGCAGGGGACCACGGTTCAGTCCCCAGCTCCACAAACCACACCAGACCTGCACTCAACACAGCCCACGGTAGCCCCCACCCCACCACAAAAAATCCTTCTTAACATACATTCAAAACTAGCTTTTAAAAATATAGTACAAGCCATGTATGGTAGTGCATGCATGTTATTGCAGCACTCTGGGAGGCTGTGGCAGGACAATCATAAGTTGGAAACCAGCCTGAGCAATTTAGTGAGACCCTGTCTCAAAATAAAAAATAAGATATACTGAAGGTGTAGCCTAGTGTAGCCAGGTAAAATTCCAAGTACTTGAAATAAACTAAAATTCAGAGGACATTTTTTTCCCCTTCAAAGCCATTCAATTTTCTTTTTTTTTTCTTTTTTTTTTTTTCGTCTTTTTGAGACAGGGTCTCGCTATGCAGTTGAGGCTGGTCCTGAGCTCACTTTTGGCTCACTTTTGTAGCCCAGGCTGGTCTCGAACTCGCACCAATCCTCCTGTCTCAGCCTCCCGAGTGCTGGGATTACAGGCGTGCGCCACCACGCCCGGCAAAGCCATTCAATTTTCTTGTCAACTGATACAGTATAATAGATATAACAGACCATTTTGAGCACTGCTAGATAAAGGAATACTTTTAAATCTTTTCAAGTACAAAGTCGTAAAACATTGTGTAGGGGGGGCATGTGCACATGTCTATGTGTGTTACACATGGTACAGGGTGGTTGTCACTACTAGACTGTAAACTTTGCAAACCATAATATGTCCAAACAGGTTTTTTGTTGTTGTTGCTTCTTTGTCTTTTTGAGACAGGGTCTCAGTGAACCAATTTGCAGAAATTTACAGTGTCAGCTAAATGGCTTGAGTTTCAGGGAAATTCATTTATACTGCTTGAGAAACACATGAGCTAAGCCACAAAAACTTGACACCTATGCTCCTGTCTGGGTCATTTACTTCAGTCAAAGGAGCAACCAGTTCAGTAGAGAAGAAAGTAGATAAACTCGCCATTTTTGGGCACATTAGCCTATATTTTTAGACTTAGCAATCTTTCATGTACTGTAATTTGTATCTTGGTAATGCTAAATTAACATACGATAATATGTAGTAGCTAAATTATTAGCTATAAAATAGTAACATGAACCAAATATGAAATATAGTAGGTGCTGATGCCAGTGTGACTCAATATAATGGTTTCACGTCTCTCTAACTTCTATCATTGTCAGCAACACTGCTTTAGGATGTGGTTAGCTCAATTTAGTGTTTGCTCCAGTAGTTGAAAACCTGCCTGGCCCTTAACTCTTCTTCCCTGTTGCCCCAACAGAACATCTTCTGTGGACAAAACTGAAGAGCCAAACAGCAGCAGGTAGTGAAAAATGTCCTCTGCTGTTGTTAGGGAAATGAATATGGCTTCTATACTGTAACCGGAGCCAATGAGAAGCCACATTTCTAAGTCACTCATTTTGAAGCAGTCCTTCACCCACCTATTCATTCAGCAAGTCATTTCTGATCTCTTTCTGTGTCTCAAGGATATATAAATAAATATGAATGGCCCACAGTCCCTGCTATAGAAGGGCTTGAAGTCTAATGGAAATAAGAGATGAGTAGGCAAATAATGCAGCTGAAAACCATCTGCAGCACTATGATGAAGGGATTGACTGTGTGTGCAAGATGTAAGGATGGAGAAGATGATGGACATTGTAGGCAACACCAAGCCCAGGGTTTAGGACCTGGGAGTGTCGGCAGACCAGGCAGTCAGAACACACAGCCACCCCCCCACCCCCGCAGAAGGTATTTAAGGCCACCCTAAAGTCAGTGTAGAGCCTAAAGGGACACAGAGGTCATCAAAACAGCCACTTGCTGGAGTCAGCTGACACCTTTCCACAATGAATCATCACAAATTGTGCTAGGGTCTCCTGAGTGGTGATATTTACCCTAACACTTGCTTTAAGGTATTTTATTATCTCTGTGTTATGGTTTACATCTAGTTGTCCCCACAAAGCCTCATGTAGTCTTGGGGGGGGGGCTTTGATAGATTGAGACTTGACTCACGAGTCACTGGGATTATATGTTTTAGTACTGATGGGATTATCAGTCTGAGTAGGGCTGGGACTATGGGTGTGGTGTAGGGCGGATATCCTAAGGCAGAGAGCCTGATAGGAATATAAAGAGAAACAGAAAGACAGACTAGAGCTGTTGCTCTGCTGCCCTATTTGGTTGGCTACCTTTGCCACCATTTTGTTGCTGTTCCACTGCCATGAACTGGATGCTGTCTGCCCTGCTCCACTCAGCCTTGGGCCAGCCAAACATGGACTAAAACCTCCACAAACTGTGAGCTAATAAACCTTTCCTTCCTTCATTCTGCATGTCGTGTATTTGTCCCAGCAACGAGTAAAAAGTAACTAAGACACTCTGTTTTACCCCAAGATCACTCTACCTGAAGTTATCAGTCATTATGCTTCAATAGTACACAAATGGCTTAAGCAGCCTAGGGGATAATTACCATGTTAAATACATAGATGTTCTACCACAGGTAGACTCAGGACTTCTAAGAACTGCAGAATTGCAGGTCTGAGGATTGCAAAACACAAGATGAAGTTCTCTGTTGACACCTATGTGGCACCTTACAATGGCTCATTGAAAACCCTGGCCGTTACAGAATGCCAAAGCAACTGAAGAAGCTCATCTTAATATAAACATCCTTGGTGCTATGAATGCAAGGTTCTTGCCAAAGTATTAATGCATGAGAAAGTCTATCCTGGACTGAACACCTGAAGCTCAGTTCCAAGGTATATCTGGGCATGGAAAGATGTCAGATTTATTCTCCAAGAATGGCTGTCTCAGGCTGTGGAAGGTAGCTCAGTGGCATAAGCACCCTTGCCTGGCAAGTATAAGGTCCTGAGTTTGATTCCCAGTAAAAAAAAAAAAAAAAAAAAAAAACACCTCCAAAGAACATGTGACTCAAAATCTATCAGAATGAAGTTCAGAGCTGCTCATGGCCATTCAACAGAACCTGCACTGAAGAATCTTGACTATTCTCTTGATTATACAACTAAGGAACTGTACCCAAATGGTGAACCTCAGTAGGATGCTCACCATAGGAGCATGTTACTGCAGGGGTCCTAAAAATGTATGCAATGTAAGATAAATTTTCATATCACTGGGAAGAGGAATCATCAGGAACATTCAGCTAGCCCTTTGCCATTGATAGGTTCTGGCCCAAGTTCAAACTGCTAAATTATTATGGTGGTCATCTAACATGGCTGAAGCCCTTAAAACAACAGCTTATCTTCCCAGTGACCACTTCCTCCTCCTTCCCCACTCCAGCAATTTCCTCTCACCTTTTGCACACACACAGGAGAGACCCCAATGAGCTCCTTACATGTAATTGAAACTGGCCCTCAAACTCCACCCCTAGCAAAAGTTCACAAAAGTCTCAGCTTTCTTTCTCTCAGGTCAGAGGATTTTCCCATCTGCCCTTGATTCTCTCCCTGTCTTTGGAATTAATAAACGCTTCTTTTTTTTTTTTTTTTTTTTTTTTTTTTTTTTTTTTTTTTTTTTTGTGGTACTAAGGGATGGAACTCAGGACCTTGCAATTAAAGGCTTTTTTCTTTTATCTTTCTTATCTCTTCACTCCAGTAGGTGAAAAACTTATCACCACACCTTTGTCCTAAAGCTGTGGCAGTCACAGTGTGTCCTGGTCATGGTCATTAAAAGCTGACCAAAATGGGTGCCTGAAACTGGTGATTGCTGTAGAACTTGAATTAGCAACTTCACAGAAACGTCTGAAATGTCATAGGAAGGAGCTATTGTACACCACTGAGAACAGATAGCAGGATGAGATGACCTCAAGAAAGCCTGAGGTCTTCCTCTTTTCTAAAGGTTTCTCAAGCATTCTCCAAGGACTGGAAGTCCATTCTAGACTTGCCTCATAACAAATTACCTGCCAGTAAAAGCATATACTTCACAGGAATTACTCAGTTAAGATATCTTTGAAGGAGCCAGGCATGGTGGCACATGCCTGTATTCCCAGCACTTGGAAGGCTGAGGCAGGAGGACTGGTATGAGTTTGAGACCAGCCTGGGCTACAAAAGTGAGTTCAAGGCCAGCCTAAACTGCATAGTGAGACTGTGTCTCAAAGAGAAAAAAAAAAAAAAAAATGATATCTTCAAACTAGGTGTTCCGGTTGGAAATTTCTGGTAATAAAGTGAACACACTAACTTGAAAACATTTTTACTATAAAAAGCCTGAAAACACCTGATAAAATACAGCAAACTTCGCTTCAGTGCACAGCTAAACCAGCAGACCTGATAGTCACAAACCTAAGGGTTTGGGGATTTCAAGAAGTCCTATATCATCTCTATGTATAAATTTCTTCTTATAAACATACTAATGAAGAATGTAAGACATGAAATCTGAATCTGTAAGGCCACCTTCTTTATTTTTGTATTATTATTATTATTATTATTTTATTATTATTATTAATTTTGTGGCTGGTTTAGCCTGCCCTAGGTGTGAGACTGATGCAGCATGTGGTGCAGGGGATCGAACCACGGCCCCTGCGGTTGCCTAAGCTTTCCTAACCAGGCACTTTAGATCGCTGAACCATCTTATTGGCCCTCTTAAGGCCACCTTCCTAAACTGATCCTTGATGCTGGTATTTCTGATCTACAAATAAAAGGTATGAAAACAAGACATTCCCATTCTAAATACAAAGCAGGGCTTCCTGTTCTCTTTCTGTAATGATCCAGTTCTTTAACCTTGAGATCAGAGGCCTACCTAAAGAAATAGTGAAGAGCAGGACAGTGGACGATGCAGGAGTGTCATGCAGAGAGATTGAGAAAATAAACATATTAAAGGTAAAGGGAGGGGGGCTGGGGAGATAGCTCCATGGCACAAGTGCCTACCCGGCAAGTGCAAAGTTGTGAGTTCAAACTCTGGTCCACCAAAAAATAAAAAAATAAAAAAAAATAAAGGTAATGGGAGTTAGAGTGCTCACTGTTGAAAAGGAGTGTGACAAGGATGGGTGTGGTGGCCCACACTTCTCTATTCTCAGTCTTCAGGAGGCGAGACAGAAGGATCCCCAAAAGTTTTGAGGCCAGCTTGGGTTATATAGTGAGTTTAAGACCAGCCTGAATTACATAGAGACCCTATCTCTAAATCAAGTAACTGATTAATTCAAAAGGGTGTTACAAATATGAAAGGGGGGGAAGCTATAATGTGTCAGGTGTACAGCACTGAAACTGTAGGCTGTCAGTCATACTGAAGGTTTTCCACATCTGGGGAGGGATGACATGTATATATACATTTTCTAGTTCTAATTACTGAGAATTCCCACAGCAGTTAGATCCCAACAGCAATGAGCGCACCTAACACCAAAATCTTGTTTTTTAAAAATCATTCACCATTAAAAGGAAGTAAGACTCCTTGCTTTGAGGGCTAAGTCAGGAAATGTACATGGTGATCTTGTAACAGTTTGTTGGACTAGAAAGTCAGGAAGTTCTCACAGTATGTTGGAAGTGTGTCAACGGAACATAGAGACCAACCTGAATGTGCTCCCACTAGCCAAATTTAAGACAACTCAGGCATCAAAACATCTAATGGTAGAAAAAGCTATAAACCCACTGAATAAAATATGAATGCATGAGTTCTTACCGTGAGAAAGAGAGGGAGGGGGAGAAACAGGAAAGGATAAAGCATGAGGCTTGGGGCTAGGTCATATTGATATAGCCAAACATACCAGGTTGGCATTGTTGGTAAATATGGGACCTGCTATGATGCCTTGCTCTGGAAAATGGAAAAAAATTGAAATCATCCAGCACACAGAGTATACCTGCTCCTTCTTGTGGTAAAGTCAAGATGAAGAGACAGGCTGTAGGGACCTGGCACTGTGGTTCCCGCATGAAGACACTGACTCCTGGTGCCTACACCTACAATGCCATTTCTATGGTCACAGTCAAGTCAGCCATCAGAAGATGGAAGGAACTAAGTAATCAGTAGAAGCTCTACTATTTGAGACATCCCTAGCCTATAATAAATTGATTTAGTTTATGTAATAGGAAGAGAGAGAGAGAGAGAGAGAGAGAGGATATGAAACTTCAATCTTACAGTTGCACACTGACAAATAATGTAGACAGAATTATAGAAAGACATGTTTTGATAACCATTATAGTAATGAAGCAAGATATTTCAATGTAGATTAAAACTAGTGACTCCAAGTTTCATAAGCAAAAGGATATTTTCATGGCCTCTAATAAACCCTTCTTTAGAAACAAAGAAAAAATAATGTAATTGTAGAAAATCCTGACAGATACCACCTGAATCAAAAACTAGCTAGCATCAATGGCCAGCTACAGCACAGGCATAGCTGTGTTCAACAACCATGTCACACACATCTAGTCCCCAAAATGACACAGGACATCAAGCCGCCATTTAATTGTTCCTCATCTCTAACCTCAGCACTCTTGGAGGTTGAGGCAGGAAGATAAAAGTTCAAACCCAAAATGGACAATTAAGTGATTTAGTGAGACTTGATCTAATGGTAAAAAATAAAAGAAGTTGGGGATATAATGCCTCAGTGTGAAAGCCCTGAGTTCTGTGTGCAAGAAGGAGGGAAAGAAAGACAAAGGAAGGGGGAAAAAAAACCAAACCTGTTCTGAGAAACATGTTTTGCCAAGAAGCACAACAAGAGCCTGCAGAGTGTAATAAAGGTCAGTGATGGCAAGGCCATGGGTGGCAGGCCAGTGCTCTTAGGACCCTTGTAAGTCCCAAGGAAGTCAGGCCCAAGACCCTAAAAAGCTTGTCCTCATTGCCCACCCCACCCTTGGGAAGTGTGCTAGTGCCACCATCGCAAGGTGCCCAGACTACCCATATCCTGGGCTGTGCTAGTCAAAATCCAATGCCAAGGGCAAGGTTCTAACCAGGTCCCATCTTCCAGCTCCAGATTGTTCCAGCTCAGCTTCCAAAGGTGCTTAGGCCCCAGTAAAGTTCTGGATATCCCATGAGGACAGGCTCTATCTTCCCCACCTGCTACCTACAGCAGAGTTGGGTCTTTCTATGCCATTTGTATAAATGCGCCCGAGTTGGGGGCCATCAAAGAACAAAGTTAACAGTGCTGATAAGGAGACAGGCAGAATCACGTGCCATCTAAAAGAAGCAGCAAGAACACAAACAGCTTCTGCAGGATTCCTGCCAGACATGAAGCCCTCCCTGAACTGATGAGAAAACATCAACTATAAGCCAGAGGTGGTCCATACCTATAAGTTTAGTGCTTGGGAGGCTGAGGCATAAGGACCAGCATCCCAAGTTTGAGGTCATCCTTGCCTACATAGTGAGTTGAAGCCCAGCTTAAACTATCTATAAAGACCCTCTCTCCAAAACAAAACAAAGCAAAACAAAACAAAACAAAAAAAAGAGGGGCTTGGGAGATAGCTCTGTGACACAAGTGCCTGCCTGGCAAGTGCAAGGTTGTGAGTTTGAACTCCAGTCCCGCCGAGAGAGAGAGAGAGAGAGAGAGAGAGAGAGAGAGAGACAGACAGAGAGAGAGAGAGAGAGAGAGAGAGAGAGAGCACAGAAGCAAGACAACTGCAAATTGCCTGATCTAAGGTGCATTTGATGAATTTGATGATCAGGCTCCGAAAAGATTATGCTTTCTGGAGGCCACATATACTACATGTTTCAGGGGTAAGAGGAAATCACCCGCAACTTACTCTTAACTTATTCAAACATTCGGAAGCTCTTTGAGGCATTCCTGTGCCTTGTTTTTTGAAATTACGTTTGGAAAATCTCAAGGAGTCCAAGCGTACCCAGACTAACACATTTTCACCACAAACATTACTATTCAATAGGGCAATATGTCTAATTATCCTTTCTATAGCACTGATAAAATAAAGAAAAATACGTTTGAAGCACTAGAACTGGCAGCACAAATTCATACTATTTCTTTTTTGAAGCAGGTCTGGAACTCCTGGACTCATAGGATCTTCCTGCCTCAGCTTTCCAAAAAGCTGGAACTACAAGTGTGTGCCACCAGGCCTGGCTTTTACATTTGAGGTCAAATGTCTTTTGAAGTCAGAATCTACAGTACTGGTGGAATGGTGTATGTCTAGATGTCTCACAAAGCCTCATGCTGTCATAGGAGGGATTCAGGACATCATCTGATCAGGGGAATGTGACGTGGATTAACCCACTGTTGAGTTTATAGCTAAATATGATGTTGGGAAATAAAGACTGGTTGAAAGAGGTGGGCCCCTGGGGTCCTGACCTGGAAGAGTTTATCTCTTTTCCTCTCCCTTATCTCTCTCTGCTTCTCATCTGCCACGCTATGAACTTTTTTTCCTCTGCCATGCTGCTCTGCCATGCCATCCTGCCTTGTAGCCAACTGACAGACCGTGAGCCAATATAAACCTTTCTGCCATTAAGTCCTGGGTGTTGAGTATTGGGCCTCAGTGATCAGAAAGCAACAAAGACAACCATAAGTAAACACACACCCCTCATTCTTCACATTGAAGCCTCCTAACAAGTTAGGAGTTGCACTGAGTCACTCAGTTTGCATCGCAAAGGCCCTCCTGGATGATACATGCAGAGGTGACTGGGCTCAGGTATGTGCACACAGAGAAAGATCCAGGCTTTATGCCCCACTTCCTCTAAGAAAAATAATATAAAATTATGGGAAAATGGAGTAGAACCTTGAAATAGCATCATGAACTTGTAGAACCTAGCGTCTAAGTTATTTACTTCTCAGTTAATGCACGTCTGATCATTTGCAATTCAGACAGATCATGGCTGGGGCATAGCTCAGTGGCAGAGTGCTGGCCTAGCATGTTGGTAGGCCCTGGGTTCAACTCCCATTAAGAACTACAATGGCAACTAAAATCAGATAAATCTACTTTATCTTAAGAGTCAAGGAGTTCAACAAGTTCCTCAGTGGTGGTATCTTTTTATCTATGTGAACCAAGGTTCTTCTAAGACTTTTCTGTCACATAGAACCTAAGCGTTTCTTTGAGCTTTTCTCTTGGGCAACCTCTTTGTGTCCGCAGAACATCTGGACCCACTTTGAAAGAGAATGAATCTGCTAGCTATGTTAACCAGTCAAGACAATTGGTCTTGGGCTCTTGCTTCATATTCAGAGATGAGATAATACAGTAAGACCATGGAAAGCAACTGAGGACTTTGCATTGGAATCAGCCACTCTGCGGAATATGACATGATCAGTAAGCCTAGAAAATTTGTATAGCAGTATTTCTCTCACCTATGTACTACACCAGACAGCATGGTCCAGGAAATACAATCCCTGACACACCTGGGCCTGTGTGCCACTGTGCAAGTTGCTTCCCTCCAGGGAGTCCCAGCTGATGTTCCCTGATCACACCTGGTCTAGCTCCTGTCTCAGGTCCCACTCTGGGCTCCATGAAAGGTCCCTCTCCTACTAGCTTCTTGTCCCTCCTAGGGGGGCTCTGGTCCTTGCATGGTGCCAGCCACCTCTGTTGTGGCTTTTGGCTTTCCTCTCACCTCTCATCTTCTCCTCTCCCCAAAGAGGCCCCATTCTTGTTTCCCAGTCTTGGCCTTTGCATATGCTGCTCCCTGCCTCATATATCCTTTCCCCTTCTACTTCCAGCAAACTCCTACATGCCCTGAATGAACAGCTGACCGTCACATCTTCGGTGAAGGCTCTTCCACTTCTCTGAGTCGAAGTGGGCCTACCCGTCATGTGTGCTCCATAGGTGTGCAGCAGGCTCCTCTTGCCCCCAGTTTCATCACCCCATTTCAGTAGTACATTCCCTACCAATTATCCCCTGTGGCCTTAGATAGCCTGAGGAAAGGGCCATATCTCCTCATCCCTGTAGATCCAACTCTTAGCACAGTGCCTGTCATACACCTGGCCTCCAATGTTTCTGTTCCAGATGACAGAAGCAAGAATTTTGCCAAGTGTTCTATTTGCTTGTTGCTTATCCCTTGCTGGACTGTTTGCTGAGTGCATCAATAAAAGTAGCTAGTAAAACATATCTGTGACTCAAGGGAGGTCGGTAGAAACCTTGAAGAGGCCTCCTTCATCCAGTACAAGACAGTGAGGTGACCTTGGGGGTGGTGCTGACCTTGAGATGTAGGAGAAGAACATCCACAGGAGGAAGATGCTCTAGGCCACAGTAAATGTGCTCTCTGGGACCACAGTGGGGGCATCTACAGAGCTATGTCTGAGGTAGGCTTCCAAGGAGCACAGGGCAGCGTCAGACTTCCCAGAAGCAGCATAGGCTGCGGGTAGTGGGGCTCTGCAGTCAGTGCCAGTTAGGACAAGGGCCTTGTGGCTTGGGGAGAAAGGAAGGCTTGTGCTTCTGTACTTCTCAGCTGGGAAACATGGAAAATAGCAAAGAACAGCAGCGTCATGCCTGGCTATAATAAGGCCTTGTAACCAGTTCATTGTGTCACATACTAGCCATCTGAAGGAAGCACAGACCATTGCCAACTGGACCGCAGGTCATTCACTCTGTCCTTTTAGAATGGAGGGAGAATAGGGATTAAGAAGCGCCAGAGGGGCCCAGGGGGACGGCTCAGTAGAATAAGTGCTTGGCTGGCAAGCACAAAGTTCTGAGTTCAATTTCCAGTACCACTAAAAAAAAAAAAAAAAAAAAAAAAAAAAAAAAAAAAAAAAAAAAAAAAAAAAAAAAAAAAAAAAAAAAAAAAAAAAAAAAAAAAAAAAAAAAAAAAAAAAAGTGGCAGAAACTTTGGGAAATAAATCACAGCTGTTTAGATTCATGCCGCACCCTCCATGTTTCCAGCTGCCCTTCCCAGAGGCCTAACCCAGCTGGTGCAAGGCGTTGCTTGGTACCTCCTGGTTGGTTTCTTTCACAGAGAGAATGCTAGGAAAAAATGAATAGACACCATTTGTCCCTAGCACCACGGTACCTCTGCTCAACACAGCCCTGGGCTTTTGTGCCGGGCCAGGCTGGGAACCCAGGCGTTAAAATCCAAACACTCCTGACATCTTATACCACGGTTTATAGCACATTTTGTTGTACTTTGGCCACAACATAGAGAACCTGCCATACCGTGATATTCTGAAGGAATGATGGCTGGTTGAGAATATTTTTTTTTTCTTGTTTCAGAACTTTTGTTTGTTTGTTTGTTTGTTTTTATGGCCGGTTCAGCCTGCCCTAAAGTCAGAGCTGACGCAGCATGTGGTGCCCGGGTTCGAACTGAGGTCCCTGCAGCCACCTGCAGGCACTTTGGACCACTGAGCCATCATGCCGGGCCTGGTTGAGAACATTTTAAAATAATTTTTTCCATTCATTAGGCTTGCCTTGAGAACCTTGATGCTCTCCTGTTTCCACCCAGGAGTGCAGGAGTCAGGGTCTTCTTACCTTATGAGACCGAGGCCTTGCCAGCCCTGTGATGGGCACTGTCCTGCTCTCTGGCAACTCCAATGTCATTGCTGCCCTGCCCCTGAGGGCCACCTTGGGAAGAAGAGAGCTGCTACCTCCATGCAGAGTCCTCTATCTTGGAGTCTGTCAACCAGTGGTACAGAAGTGGACAGGACATCCTCCACACCTTGGCTTCTGCTAATAACAACCATGCTGATACCATCTCTCCCATCCAGGCCTTACCAAACCCCTCCCAAGTCCCGCAGGGTGCCCTTGCTATGTAAATCTGGCATAATGAGCCCTTCTCAAAAGCACCCAACCATTCTAGAGCTCTTCTTTAGGTGGCCCCTTTGTCTTTTTGACCCTAAGTGGAATGTTGGTTTACCCCAACCCCTGAGACTGTCCTAATGGCATTCCAGGTACAATACAGCTGGAGGTTCTTGCCAGAGAACAACCAACTGAAGCCCGAAGCTGGCTGATAATAGTGTGACTGTCACAGCAAGGCCCCAGGGACTCCAGGGTCTCCCAGGCTCCACCTCCCCCTTGTCTTTCCTTGTATCCTGAAGGTGAATAAACAAGTCCTTTTCCAGGGCCCAGCCAGAAGTTCTACGGTTCGTGGAAGAAGTGACTCTTGGCTTTTCTTAAGACTAAAACAAGCCAGGCCCAACCCTGGAATTCTCCCCCAAGGCTGCCTCTCTGACCCTGAATCTCAGGTGTCCCAAGTGCACGAGGTACAGCCCCACTGAATCAAAGAAGCAGCCACCTCCTGCAGGCTCTGGAATTTCAGAGCCCTGTTCATAAACTAGTTTATAGGAATCCTGCGGGCTCAGGCCCCAGCTTCACCATGCACCTCCTGAGCTGTCACTGCCTCTTAAACAGCACTCTCCCTTTTTAATCACTTAATGTGTGCAGCAGTCCTGAAAGAAAAACCATATATTTGCTGTCTGTCTCTCTCCCTCTTACTTTCTGTGGGAAGGGCGGGACACCAGGGCTGCCTTTGGCAGTTGCTATGATTCACTGTGGCAGTCGGGCTCTCCTTCCAAGGCAGGGGAGTGATTTGTGCATCTTTGGAATGCAGGTAGGAGCCGTTCCTCCAGAAGGGCTTGGTGATAAAGGAGAGTTGAAGGAAGGCACACCTGCTGCGGGAAAGCATGTAGTGTACGTGTGGCATGTGGTGCACATTTGCGTGGTGTGTGGTAGAAGTCTGTGTACTACGTGCCTGGCCTGTCACTCCCTCGCAGGACCTTGGCAGGACCAGAGCATCACAATATTCCCTCCGTCAGGAGTGTGCATCTCTTCAGGAAGTCCTGCAGCTGAGCTGGACCCTTGCCTCCATGGGTCATACTCTTGAGTCTTGGGTTTAGTCAGCGTGAGGTCAAGGGAGAGTGCAGCTATGAAGGGCAGGGGTCAGGCAACCACTCCAGAATTAGGACTTCCTTGGCTTTCTGGATTTGAGAGGTGTGGTCCTAGAAGGGTTACAGTGTCAATGCTGGAGCTAGCTGTCTAGGTGCTAAACTTAGTCCCAAGACAAACTAGACACAGAGTCCTTCAGCAGGTGACTCAACCTGTCCGCCTCGTTCTTCCTCTGTCCCTTGTGCAATAGAGGCACCCACATCCTACAGCTATTATGAGGAACAATGGCATTCCTTCACGGAAAGAGCTGAAATCAGCAACTGGCATAAGTGATGCCCACTGTGTATTAATCTCATTGGGCATGTATATTCCTTGGGAATATCCTTCACTGTCCTAGACTATGGCACCAATGAGTTAGGGGACACATTTCAAACCTCTCAATGCCAAGAGACAAAGTTCACACAAAGATTTCCCTACCAAGAGGAAAAGACTAGCAACCCCTCACTTCTTTCCCTATGGCTGGGGATCCATTTTCAGAGATGTTCCAGCATGGTAGCAAGAGGTGTATATTTAGATTTCTCCTTTTATTTTATAATACCTATGACCAATCACTGCTTCACTATTTCCAAAATCTCTCTTGAATCTACTTAAAATGCACGTAATAGGAAAGTATAACACTAATCATGTATGTTTTCATTCATCCATCTATTCAACAATCATTTGTACCCTTTCAAAGAAACTATCAATAGTATATGGTATTCTCTATCATGACAAAAAAAAAAAAAAAAAGATATATAGTGGTGGGCATGGTAGCTCACAACTGTAATCCCAGCACTCAGGAGGCTTAGGCAGAAGGATCATTGTGAGTCTGAGACCAGCCTGCACTACAAAGCAAGCTCATGGCCAGCCTGATCTGCATAGCAAAACCCTGTCTCAAAAAGTAAAAAGAAAAAGAAAAGGACATATAGATGATGCTGTAACATATTTACATCAAGATTTCTGACCAGTTTGAAATGATAAAATCCAATCCCATAACGTTTCCAGATGTAAACAGGTTCTCTGTTGAAAAGCTCAAAGCACACTTGCTCTCAATGGGGGCAATTTAGAGGCTCAGAGAAAATTTGTCACATGCACACCATAGCCAGACAAGCCAAACAACGGAAATCATCTGAGAAGAGGCAAGAAACTGCCTGTCTCCCCAGGCAAATGATTTCTAGAGGTAGCAGTGGAAAACAACCCAAAACATTCAAAAAGAACATTTCTTTTCATAGGCACTGTTTACTATAATACCACACATTTGTGTAAACTCTTTGTGTACACCTTGTACCAAGAAAGTGCATTGCCTTCATTAAACAAAAAGCACACTTTAGTTCTTTAGAGGAAAGCAACTGTTGTCACATAAAACCTGTCACCTAGCAACAAAACAGGGACTCATGACTCAGTTCCTCCAGTCATAGGCACACAGCCCCACCCTCTCGCAGGCTCATTCCTCTTGATCTGCAAACACACAGTTCTTTTAATAGGACCTGTGGTTGGAATCACTGGATTTTAAGTTTCTGGTTTAAAATACCAATCAGTATGAAGTCCTGCCAATTTCTCAGCGTTTAATCACATAGGCAGAACCTCTGGAAAAGCCACAACATAATAAAACAGGAGGACCTTTGGGCTGGGTTCCCTTTTCTTTCCTTTTTCCTATCCTAAAAGCCTGTCAGGCAGTGTCACCTTCTTGCCCTTTACCCAGGAGTCCCCAGGGTTGTTCTCTGGCTTTCCATGCTTGGTATGAAAATGGCATCATGCAGTAAATGGGGCATTTATTTTCCAAGTCAAACCCTACTGGTTAAAAACCCAAATCTGTCTCATTGCCTAGTGTTAAGTCAAAAGGAGTAATGTACCTCACTCTCAAAGGTGAGCTAGAATAGAGCCATGGGATACAATGTTTGGAAGTGAGTTGCCAGCCAACATTCTATAGAACAGCGTGTATTCAGTGATATGACTCACAGATAAATGACTTCACCATCATGGACCTCAAACTGGGTGTGCCATTAGCTGTAGACTGATTCATAACTTAACCCTTCCAGGTATGGAAACTCCTCTCACTTCCCTTCCCCACAAAGTCTTAAATATTTCTAAGTGGCCACAAAGATGTCCACAGGAGGCAGACACAGCCAGCTAAGGGTGGTGGCAGTGCATAGGGGCTGCCCTGTCCAAGCACATTCGTTGTCTCAGTACGTACGTCCACCATCAACAGGGACACTGACCGCGGGGAGATGCAGATGCCGCAGCTGAACAGAAATGTACAAAAGCCAAATATGCTGGCGTCTTTGCGATGTAGGCATGTTTATTTTCAAGAAAAGCTCAATATTCCCTGAACTTCACCATGTTGTGAAACTCCATTTATTGCCTCTCTGTTTTTCCCTGTGGTACCAGGACAGAGCACAGGGCCTTGCACATGGTAGGCCTGAGCTCTCCCACAGATCGACACCCAACCCATCATCCTTTTTATTTTATTTTATGTTATTTATTTATTTTTGTCTTTTGGAGACAGGGTCTCGCTGTGCAGTTGAGGCTGGCCTGGAGCTCACTTTTGTAGCCCAGGCTGGTCTTGAACTTGCACCAATCCTCCTGCCTCAGCCTCCCGAGTGCTGGGATTACAGGCATCCGTCACCCTTTTTAAAGCAGACACTTAACGCGCTTTTCATTATCAACTTTCCAAGATCTTAAGCCCCTAATGTTAGCTGAAGTTCTGGACAAGAGGGCCAGGTCTGGGTAGTCTACCTACAAGTTTGTAAATGTTTCCATAGGTAAAGAAACAGAAAATCAATATGAGCGCATTCTGCTCTAGTCCCTGAGGACACAGTCCTCCAAATTCTTCATGGTTTGATGATTTGTCATTTACATTTAATTGTCTTTTTCTTTGTTTAAGGTCAACTTTAACAGGAGTACAATGACTAGTAACAATAGCAGAGGCAAAAATGTTCCACCAGGCTCTGAAAAGTTGGCATGGTCTTAACACTCCTAACAAAGGGTTTGACAATTTCAGTGAAAATTGTGAAGAATCTAAGCCAGGTATGGTAGCACATGCCTGGAATCCCAGCCCTCTGGGAGGCTAAGGTAGGAGGGAACCCAGCCTGGCCAATTTAGCAATTTAGTGAGACTGTCTCAAGAAAAGAAAAGGGGGTGTGGCTTGGGATGTAGTTCAGTGCAGAGATCCTCGACTTAATCCTTGGTACTCCAAAAAAAGTCACCAACAGGCCTTAGAGATGGATGGGAAAGAGCTCTAATGGGGCAAGATCGCTGCTTTATCACCTATGCACCCAGCTGTGTCAGTGGCACCTCCAGACCGTGCAGTGCAGGAGGCGCAGCCCCAGAGTGTATCCTCAGAGTCTGCAGCAAGACTCGCGTGGGGATCCTCCCTCCTGCACTTCCCTCCTGGCTCACTTCGGGCAAGTTACTTCTCTTCTCCTAATTTCAGGTTCTGAGACTCTCATGTCACATAATGTAATTTAATACCTGTGCATTGGCTAATTTGGTTTAGTATTCATTTTCTGGGACCACCTTAACAAAGACTATATCCAGGTGTGGTAGTATATGCCTGTAATCTCAGCACTTGGGAGGCCGAGGCAGGAGAACTGCCACAAGTTTGAGGCCAGCCTGAATTAAATGGTGAGACCTTGTCTTAAGAAAAAAGAGAGACAGACAGACAGACAGACAGAGACAGAGACAGAGAGCTAGTGAGATAGCTCAGTATTATAAATGCCTGCCTGGTAAGTACAAGGTTCTGAGTTTGATCAATCCCTGGTACAAGAAAGAGAGAGAGAGAGAGAGAGAACAGACTGGGTGTCTGGAATGATGGAAGTCTATTCTCTCATCATCCCGTAGAAGTCTGAGACAAGGTGCTGACAGGGTTGGTGTCTCCTGAAGTCCCTGTCCTGGCCTTGTAGAGAGCCTCTTCTCACTGGGTCTTCACATAGTCCCCTCTGCACTGTGTCTAAATTTCCTCTTGTCATGAGGACACTGGCCATGCAGGACAGACAGGATGTACACTAAATGACATTATTCTAAATCACATTTCTAAGGGAACTATATATAAATACAGTCACCTTTAGATGTACTGGGATGGGGATGGGGCTTCAACAGCAAGAACTGTCTTTGGTGGAGGACATTAATCAAACCCATAATAGTTTGGCAACCCTGTCTGTTTTGGTTGGATCTCTTCCAGAAAGTGAGACAACTTTGTTTGTTTGATGTCATTAAATACTGAACACAGGTAGCTCTGAGCTGTTCCCCTCAATTCTGTTTAGTTTTTTATTTTATTTTATTTTATTTATTTATTTATTTTGTCTTTTTGAGACAGGGTCTCGCTATGCAGTTCAGGCTGGTCCTAAGCTCACTTTTGTAGCCCAGGCTGGTCTCGAACTTGCACCAATCCTCCTGCCTCAGCCTCCTGAGTGCTGGGATTACAGGCGTGAGCCACCACGCCCCGCTAGTTTAGTTTTTTAAATTTTGAATTTAAACAATAAAATATTACATTTTTTAAAAATTAGAAAAATAAAAATTAAATTTAAAATTTCCAAATCAACACAATAATTACCCACAAAACAATTTAATGATAGGTGATTAATGATTAAATTATTTATTTATTTATTTATTTATTTTTTGTCTTTTTGAGACAGGGTCTCACTATGCAGTTGAGGCTGGCCTTGAGCTCACTTTTGTAGCCCAGGCTGGTCTTGAACTCGCACCGATCCTCCTGCCTCAGCCTCCCGAGTGCTGGGATTACAGGCGTGAGCCACCACGCCCAGCTTAAATTATTTATTAAAGATGAAAAAAATAAATAAATTTTGAGACAGTCTCACTAAATTGCCAAGGGCAATCTCAGACTAAATACTCCTGCTTCAGCCTTGGGAATATCTGGGAGAACAGACCTGTGCCACCACACCCAGCCTGAGGTGAAGTCCTGAAGAGACTAGCAAAGGAATTCTCTGCTCAGTTCCTCCATTTCCAGACTCTCCAGGTCTGGCCCACAATGGGGCTAGCTAGCTCCTAGCCCAGGCTATCTTACTGTTAAACAGATCCTTCTAACACCAACTACTACCAAAATGTAGACCCCACGAGTAACAAGCTAAATCATGTCCTCTGAAATTCCTGTGCTGAAGTCCCAATGCCTTGTACTTCAGTACATGACCTTGTTGGAGACAGGGTTCTTACAGAGATAACTCAGTTATAAAATGATGTTACCACAACGGGCTCTAAGTGAATATAGCTGGTGTCATAAAAGTGGAAATCTGCACCCAGAGGTACACATAGAAGAAGATATAAAGACTCAGGGAGAAAAAAACTGAAGGGGCCAACCCTTCTGTAACTTGATCTTGGGTGTGTGTGTGTGTGTGTGTGTGTGTTGCTGGAGATTGACCCCATGGCTCTGTGCATGCCACATGCATGCCACACAAGTGTTCTCCCACTGAGTGTAATCCCCACCCATCTTGGGCTTCTATCCTAGTCCTTTTTATCACAATCCCATCAAAGAATTCGCTTTCTTTCACTTATTGAAGAGTCATTCGATCAGCATCTCTGGTATCCTGGCCCTGAAGTTAGGATGACAAATAACATAAACTTCCTACCCTTAGGAAGCTTGTGATCTTTTGAAGAGAACAATTACTTCAAAATATCACTTGAGTTCACTGTAGTTGGCATTCCATTTCTTTGTAAGACGGGAAATATGTTTTTAGTTTCTATTTTAATTTCATTTGTTCTTGCACTGAGAGTATAGGCAGGACTTGTGCTCAATTTTGTAATCTGAAGGAAGGTCTTGAACTCGTGGAGATCCTCCTGGCTTAACCTCCACAGTGCTGGAATTACAGGCAGGTGCCACCATTACATGGTGGTACCCTCATCTGGGGCTAAGATGACACACCTAGGTATCTGGGACCAAGACAGTGGCACACAGTCTGGGGCCAACGCTCAAACATGGGTCCTTGT
The DNA here is from genome assembly GCA_004027025.1 of Myocastor coypus. Taxonomy (NCBI): domain Eukaryota; kingdom Metazoa; phylum Chordata; class Mammalia; order Rodentia; family Myocastoridae; genus Myocastor; species Myocastor coypus. The sequence goes on from PVJA010001549.1 coordinate 38,556, forward strand.
GCTTGCCAAATAGGTGCTTATGCTTCTGAGCTATCTCTCTCTCTCTCTCATTCCCTTGGTTTTGTTTTTTGAGACAGGGTCTCACTGTGTACTTCAGGCTGGTATTGAACTTGCACTGATCCTCCTGCCTCAGCCTCCCAAATGCCAGGATTACAGATGCCCACCACTACACTTGGCTATTTTAATTTTGTAGCAACACACCAACCTTGGATGAGGTTTGTTTGTTTTGTTTTTTGGTACTGGTGATTGAACTCAGGACCTTGCACTCGCCAGGCAGGAATTTGAGCTGCTGAGCTATCTCCCCAGCCCCTCAACCTTGAATAAGAAGGCACCATGCTCTGTAGTCAGGGGCAATGCTAACTTCCCTCAACTCTCCCACCCAACTGCCCTAGTCCTTCCTCTACACAGAACCAGAGTTTTGAGGGAATGCATATAAGATTTCGCCACAGCTCAGCCCGCTCCCAACCTTCTCTGACTAAAAGTATTTCAGCAATTTACCATTTTGCAAGGATGAAAGAAACTTCTTCAAATAGGACCTGCTCTGGTGTCTCCTCGGGCCTCTATCACACAAGAACCTTGACTCTCTAACTCCCCAGATCTTTCTTCTCTCCTTTCTCAATGCGATAAATCTGCCACTCTCCAGATATCAGCTTGTTCATCATGTTTTCTAGAGAGATTTCCTTGCACACCCAGCACTAGCTGCAGTGTGCCCATCTCCTGTCACCAGGGAAAGTTTCCAACATTGTGAAATATTGTGTAGCAACTCCGAGCCTGTGAAGGCACCTCTCTCTGCTATCCTTGCACTGGAGCATATCCTCAGAGCTCAGTAAGCGTAAGTGGAGTCAATGAGTCCCCTCGCATTTCTTTATTTATTTTTTTAATTGCGTCTGGGGCCGAGACAGTGCACTCAGGGAACCAGACTAAGACAGGGCGCCTGGCATGTGGGCCTGGGGCTTGAACTCAGGTCCTTGTACATGCCAGGTCAGTACTTATTCCTTGGAGCTATCTCTCCAGCCCCCCACTTCACATTTCTAATTCCAGTACTGTTCCCAGAGTTTTCAATTTGGGGAGCAATATTAAAAAAAAAAAAAGACATTAGTGAATATAGGCAAGATCAGTACATGTTTGACTATCATTGTGGAAATAAATATTTTATAAAGTTGTCATATAAAGCTCCTCTTCTAAAAAAAATAAAATAAAAAGGATAAAGCTCCTCTTCTGTGTGAAAATTAAATTTCTGCTATCATGTCGAGTATAGTTCCTGAATATCTACTTAATATTTTCTTCTCTATACAACCTCTCTTTACACTCTTATAGTGTTTGTAAGTACTTCTAATACCTTCATGTTTGTAAACTACCAGACGCTATTTGACTGGTAACAAATGACCATTTTTCACTGAAGATTAAAGATTTTTCTAGACCTTCTGTATCTGATTTAAATTAATTAAATACTGAATGAGTCTAAAGGAACTACAGGGCAAAGGTGCACTGTTCAGTGAGGAGAGTAATTGATCTCCCAAGTGTTTAATGGGCTGCACTGGTATAAAGAGGATTATGAGTCCAGGAGCCCAACCCTGGAGGAGTTTGTAATCTAACATAGCAAATAAGTAGAAGCAAATAGCGCAGGTCAGCAAGATAGGTGCTCCCAAAGGAATGCAAAATGCTGTCAACTTCACACAAGCAATGGGAACCCTAAAGTTTATACAACTGCCCCACTTCCACCTCTTAGTGTTATAACCAGAGAAGGAACTTTACTGAATAGGTCATACTAACTGCCTACTCACAGAACAGTCAGTCTGATACTAGCCCTTACTGCTTTTTGAGAAAAAATAAAGGAATGTGCTTCCTTATGCTGTTGGCTTCGGGGAGACGATCGCTTCCTTTGCTCTTGTCATGACCTTGTCCCTGTCCCTCTTCTGCTTGGCAGGTTCCTCCACCCCCTGGTGTGTAACTCTTATTTCACTTTATGTTTGATATTTTTTTTTAAGTTCTTTGAGACAGAGTCTTGCTGTGTATCCCAGGCTTTAGCTCGAGGTGATACCCCTGCCTGAGCCTCCCAAGTGCTGGGACTACAGGTGTGTACCACCACCTCCAGTTACAGTTGATCTTTTGGCACTGAGTTCTCCAAGAAAGATGAGTTAACGTTCCCTAAATGTTCTGACTTTGGAGAGCTCCCTGCTTGATTTCTGGTTTTCTTAAAAATACAAACTACTTAGTTTGGGGTAATTGAGGATGGTGCCCATGATGAATGTAATCATTATGTACTGCAAACATATACGAATAAAAATAAAATTTTAAATTAAAAAAGGCACTGTATTGCTTGGAATTCTTGGTTAAGAGCAACAGAAAACTAGGCATAACCAAGAAAAAGAATTTTTAAAAGTTTTTTGATATACTGAGGACTAAACCTAGGTAGCACTGAGCTATATCCCCAGGCCCCTTTTTTTTCACTTTTATCTTGTCTCAAAAAGACAAAAAAAAAAAAGTTATACAGAATTTTACTAAACAAAATGACGTGGATTCAACAATGTTGGTTGTATTACATAGTGTTGTCTTCAAATTAGTTGTTCAGATCACCAGATATCCCAGTCCTTTTTATTTTGAGACAGGATTTTCCTAAATTACCCAGTTTTGCCTGGATTTATGATTTTTCTGCCCCAGCATAATGAGTAGCTGAGATTCCAAGTATGTACCAGCATTCCCTACAGAAAAGAAAATCCTTTAGTTCCCTCAACAGAAAGACTCAGAGAAATGACAAGCTAGACTGAGGTGCTCAGTGCCACCTAAAACCGGCCTCCCTTCTCTCACCTCTTGTTTTTTTTGTTTTAAATTTCCTACCAGTTTACTTCATTTTCCAATGCGTATCTTCTCAGGTGAGATCTCTTGGTAACACCAGCTGACATCCTAATAGTTACAAGTCCATCTCTCAGTCTCCATAGTTAAAAATAAAACAAAACCAAAAAAAAAAAAAAAAAAAAAGGCCTTCAGGACTGTCTGTGGAAAAGCTGTTAATGACCACAGGCAAAAAGATTCCAAGCACCTCCTATCTGGACCTGTCGGAGTCACAAGCCCAAACTCAGGGCTATGGTTCATTCACATCAACTCACCATACCTCAGGGACCATGGCAGGCTCAAATAACACTTCATGCATCCAACATCTCTAAACTATAGTTCTACATTGTGGTGGTGTTTTGGTTTAGCATGGTTTTTGTCTCTTTTTTCCACAGACAAACTTTTAAAAAAATTTTATGAATTTTAATGAGAAAGAAATGACAATGAAACAGTTTCAAAACAGGTTGTTAGGACAGTTACAACAATTAATACAATGCATATTGCTGTCTTCATAGTAGTTTTTCAGAGTACAAGATGCAGATATGATATCTTTTCTAAACACTGTTAGTTCGGGCCTGGTGGGATGGCTCAGTGGTCTAAAGCGCCTGTTTGGGAAAGCTTGGGTGGCTTCAGGGACCGTGGTTCGATCCCCAGCACCACATGCTGCACCAGCCCTGCCCTCAGGATGGGCTGAGCCGGCCATAAAAATGAGTGAATAAACAAACAAAGGTTCTGAAACAAGAAAAAAATAAATAAATAAAATAAAAAATTCTTTAAAAAAAATAAATAAACACTGTTAGTTCAAATCTTTATTCTCACTGAACTAAGAGGAAGTAACTGTATACATAGTCCTATAGTCCATAAAAGTAGTGGGTTATCAGCAGAACTGGCAATGTCGGAAGCTATTGATTTGAGTCTTCCAAAGACAAACTTTATTGAGCCCCTCAGCTCAAATTCCCTTTCTCCTGCCCTTCTTGGTTCCACCGAGTCGCTGTGGAATAAGACACACTTTGCGCCCTGCAGGGCCATCTCTGAGGATGGCTGAGGGTTTGCCGATGTGCTGGTGGGTACCACCTCCAAAGGGATGCTCCACAGGATTCATGGCCACACCATGTACATGTAGCCAGCAGTTCCTCTTCGCCTTGTATTTGTGGTAGGCTTGGCCAGCCTTCAAGATCGGCTCATCAGTTCTGCCACTGGCAGCTGTACACCAGCAACAGCAATTTTGGCAGAGGTGATGATCTTCTTAGGACCTGAGGGTAACTCCACTCTCCGCTTCTTGCTTTCAGGGTTGTAGGATATGACTGGGGCATAGTTCCCAGAGCTCAGGCCAGCTTACCCTAGTCCCCAAGCTTCTTCTCCAGGCAGCACATGATGGTACACTCAAGCATGGTGCCCCCAGAGAGAACATTGCCAATGTTGAGTTGGGCCTTCTTGTTGCAATACACGAATTGGCCCATGTGGATGCCCTCGGCGGTGATGAGTAATTCAGCACACCTCCAGGACCGTTATGGGTCCCGGAAGATCACCTTAGTGAGGGGTGTGCTGCGACCCAGTCTGTGGATAATGCCCTTCACGATGCCCTTGATGCAGCTGTGCCAGTCTGCGAAGTCCAGGGCACATAGATGAGCAGTGCCCTTGCCATGCTTCATGTGTGCGCAAAACACACCCTCTGTCTGTGAGTCTCAAAGCCCGTGAGGGCGGGTCTGTTCCCGAGCACAGGCAAAAGATGGTTTTTGTCATTTTTGAGGCAGGGTTTCACTCTGGAGTTCAGGCTGGCCTCGAACTTACAGCATCCCTCTTGCCTCAGCATCCCGAGTGCTGGAATTTTAGGTGTGCACCAGCATGCCTGCCCTATTCTGCTTAAATTATACATTCCTTGAAAGAAGGGAATAGGATTGAGTACACCCTCCACTTCCCTCCCAGTTCTCTGCTTTGCCCAGCACCCAGTACTTTGTTATCTCTCTTTGAACAGTTCTCAAATGAACAGTAGTTGTTACCAACAGGAATTATTTAAGCTCTTGCTACAAGCAGCTTTCAGATGGTTCTATGAAAAGGCTTGTTTATTTTCAACTCATACTGCCTTTAAAACCCCTGGTGCTCTCTGAGGCTGACTGAGTATCTTAAGTGCGATCTTAAAGTGACTTCACATTTATAAGTTACAGGGTTGATCTTTACAGGTCTGTGGGCTGTTAACACTCACCAAAACAAACAGAATAGAATCAGATACACCCATTTTTGCACTTAGTGGCAGAAAGTAGACAAGGACAAGAAAAATAATCATTAAAATTAGGAAACTATTCAGGGGCAGTGGTGCATGCCTGTAATCCCAAAGCTCTGGGAACCCAAAGCAGAAAGACTACAAGTATGACCTCAGCCTAGGCAATCTAGTAAGACCCTGTCTCAAAGTAAAAAATAAAATAAAAAAGCATTAGGGATGTAACTCAGTGCAAAGGCCTAGGGCTCAATCCTCAGTACCAACACATACATACATACATACATACATACATATGTACATACATACATACATACAATTACAAAATAATTTACATGTCATTTATGATAAAAACGTGCAACAAAAAATCTACCACCTTAATTCTTTTTAAGTGTGCAGGACAGCAATGTGAAGTATATGCACACTGTTATATAATAGACCTCTAGAACTTCTCATCTTGTAAAACTGATATCCTCTACTTATTATTATTGTTGTTGTTGTTATGAGACAGGGTCTGACTATGCAGTCCAGATTGGTTTTAAACTCACCATGCAACCCAGGCTTGTCTTGAACTGACAGTGATCCTACTACCTTAGCCTCCTGAGTTCTGGGATTATAGATGTGTGCTACACTATACCTGGCTGTAAAACTGATATTCTAGGGCTAGGGATATAGCTCAATGGCATAAGTGCCTGACTGGCAAGTGCAAGGTTCTGAGTTTGATCCCCAGTACCACAAAAGAAAAAAGAAAGGAAAATATTGATATTCTTTTCCCCTTCTCCTAGCCCCTAGAAATCACCATTCAGCTTTAGTTTCTTTTCTTTTTCTTTTTTTTTTTTTTTTTTTTTTTTTTTTTTTTTTTTTTTTTTTTTTTTTTTTTTTTTTTTTTTTTTTTTTTTTTTTTTTTTTTTTTTTTTTTGTCTTTTTGAGACAGGGTCTCACTATGCAGTTCAGGCTGGCCTTGAACTCACTTTTTGTAGCCCAGGCTGGTCTCGAACTCAAACCGATCCTCCTGCCTCAGCCTCCCGAGTGCTGGGATTACAGGAGTGAGCCACCACGCCCGGCTCAGCTGTAGTTTCTAAGAGTTTGATCACTACAGATACTTCATATGAGTGGAATAATGAAATTTTTGTCTTTTTGTGACTGGCCTTTTTACCTAACATAATGTCCTCAGGGTTCATCTGTGTTGTAACAGACATCAGAATTTCCTTCCCTTTTATAGCCAATATTCCGCATATGTAAAGACCACATTTTCCTTATCTACTCAACCATCGGTGGACAGTTAGATCATTTCCACAGCTTGACGACCGTGAGTCACGCTGCAATGAACACAAGTTGTGCAAAAATCTTGTTTTTGGTTCTTCTAGATATGTCCTCAGTAGTGAGATTGCCAGATCAGGTAGTAATTCTTTTGGTTTTTTTGTACCAGGGATTGAACTCAAGACCTTGCACTTGCCAGTCAGGTACTTATGCCGCTGAGCTATCTCCCCAGCCCTAGTAATCCTACTTTTATTTTTGTTCTCCTTTTAATTTTTAAAAGGTCCCTCCATGTTATTTTTCCATAGTGGCTGTATTATTTTACCTTCCCACCAACAGAGCACAAGAGTTCCAGTCTCTTCATATCCTCACCAACACTTTGTTTTTCTAGAGCAAACATCCTAATGTGCCTGAAGTGATTTTTCATTGAGGATTTAATTTGCATTCTCCCAATGATTATCAATACTGTGAATTCTTCCAAAGAGCATTTCCATATCATTATTGGAGAATATCTATTCAAAGCCTTCTCCCATTGTTATGGTGTAGATTTAGAATATCCCCTAAAGACTCACTGGATCATGGGGGAGCTGTATTGGAGGTGCTTCACATGCTGCTGGGAGGTAAGGCCTGGTGGAGATCAGGCCTGGAGGCATGGCCTGGAAGGATACATCTCTCTCTCTCTCTCCCCAGCTCCTGCTTTCACTCTCTGCTTCCTGGTTGCCATGATATGAGCTGCTCTCCCTCACGTGGCCCTTCTACCATGCAGTTTCTGGGTTGGAGACAACCAGCCATAGACTGAAGTTCTCAACCAACGTAAATATGTCTCCTTTAAGCTGTGAGTGTTGGGGATTTTGTCCCAGCAATAAGGAAAGCAACTAAAACACTTACTTCTTATTCTTTTTTTCTTTTTTTGGAACCGGGGATTGAACGCAGGCCCTGTACTCGCCAAGCAAGTGCTTATTTTACTGATCTATCCCCCGAGCCCATCAGCTTCAATTTTGCATGTACATTTTCAGTTAACTCTGTGCTATGTTTTTTATTTTTTCTATTTTTGTTTGTTTGTTTATTTATTTATTTATTTATTGTGGTACTGGGGATTGAACTCAGGCCTTGTGCTTGCCTGGTCGGCCCTTACTATATCTTAAGCCCTTCTGTGCTATTTTCTTAAAAGTAATTCTTTCCTCCTGGTGTGGCCCTAGTAGTCTGTGGAAGATTGTTTGGCCATATGTACAAGGCTTTCTATTCTGCTCACTTTGTCTGTGTGCCTTCCTGACAGTATCACACCATTTGAGAGTTATAGTTTTATGATATGTTCTGGAATCAAGAAGTATTAAGCTTCAGCTTTGTGTTTCTTTCTCAAAATTGTCTTGGCCTTGCCCCCAGGCCACTCTGAGATGGCAATTAAGACTAGGCATGGTGACACAAGCCTGTGATCCCAGCTCTTGGGAGGCTGTAAACAGGTGGATCACTATGAGTCAGATCTAGTAGTGAGAACAACCTATAGACCCTTCACTAGAATACAAAAAAAAAAAAAAAAAAGATTGTCTTGGATATTCAGGGTCTTTTGAGATTTCACATCAGTTTTGGGGTATTTTTTTTCCTATTCCTAAAAAAGTGCCATTGAGATTTTGATAGAGATTATGTTGAATCCGCAGATCTCTTTGGGTAAAGGAGCATATGAAGTCTTTCAATCTATGTACATTGGAAATCTTTCTATTTGCCTATGTCTTTAATTTCTTCCAACAGCATTTCATAGTTTCAATGTATAAGTGTTTTACCTCCTTAGTTAAGTTTATTCCTAAGTATTTTATTTTATATGATGTTGTGTTAAATGGAACTGCTCTCTTAATTTCTCTTTTTGATTGTTCTTAGTGCTGTATAGAAATGTAATTAATTTTTGTCCATTCATTTGTACCTTGCAACTTGACTGAATTTATTAGTTCTAATAGTTTTTGATGGTGTCTCCATGGATTTGTATTTATAAGATCATGGCATCTGCACACAAGATCAACTTAATGTTTTCCTTTCCAACTTAGATTCTTTATTTCTTTCCTTGTTTAATTGCTCTGACTAGGACTTCCAGTACCATGCTGAGTAGAAGTGCTAAAAATGGGCACCGTTGAAGTGTTCTGGATCTTAGACAATCTTATAATGTGAAAATGTTAGCTATTGGATTTTCTTATATGACCTTTATTATGTGAAAGTAATTTCCTTCCAGTCCTTATTAGTTGAATGTTTCTGTAATGAATGCGGTGGAATGTTGTCAAGCGCTTTTTATGAAATGATCATGTAGGTCTTTTCCTCCTTTCTTCTGCTAACATATGTATTACATGATTGATTTTTTTGTTTAAATCACCCTTACATTCCAGGAATAAGTCCCAGTTGTCTTGGTTATGATCCTTTTCATGTACATTTGAGCTCAGTTGCTAGTATATTTTGAGGATTTTTAGGTGAATATTTGTCAAGAATATTAGGAGGTTTCTTACATCTTTATTAGCTTTGGTAACACAGCAATGCTGACTTCATAAGTGTTTTGAAAGCCTCCATTCCTCTTTTTTTTAGAAAAGTTTAAAAAGAATTCATATTCGTTCTCCTTAAGTGCATGGTAGAATTCTCTGGTAAAGTCATTTGGTCCTGGACTTTGCTTTGCTAAAAATTTTTGATCACTGGTTCTAAGTTCTTACTTGATGGTTCATTCAGAACTTTTTATTTTGTCATGATAAAGTATAATTTTGATAAACTACATTAGTTTTGATAAACTATATGTTTCTAGGAACTTATTTCCTCTACATTGGCTGATTTGTTGGCATGTGTGTGTGGGGAGGGGTACCAGGGATTGAACTCAGAACTCTGCATTTGCCAGGCAGGTGCCTATTCTACTGAGCTATCACCCTGGCCTATAACTGTTCATAGCAGCATGTTACAATCTTTTTTTATTTTCATGGCACTACTTGCTTGTCTCTTCTTTTTTTTTGATTTCTATTATTTGATTTTTCTTCTTTCTTTCTTTGTCTAGCTACGTTTTTTTTTTTTTTTTTTTTTTTTTTTTTTTTTTTTTTTTTTTTTTTTTTTTTTTTTTTTTTTTTTTTTTTTTTCTGTTTCTTTTGTTTTTGAGACAGAGTCTCACTGTGTAGTTCAAGCAGGCTTGGAACTCACTATGTAGCCCAGGATGGCCTTGAACTCATGGTGATCCTCCTGCCTCAGCCTCCCTCCCAAGTGCTGGGATTACAGATATGCCCTGAAATGCTCTGCTACCTAAAGGTTTTCAAATTTGAGTTTAAAAAAAAAAAAAACCATTGGACTCCTCTAATATTTTTCTGCTGTTTCTACTCCTTACTTGTGTTCTAATTTTTTTATTTCCTTCCTTTCATTAACTTTGGATTTATTTATTTATTTTTATAGCTCTTTGAGGTATAAAGTTATGTTGCTGACAGAAAATTTTTCTTCTTTTTTAATGTTGGCATTAACGATTATAAACTCCCCACTTAGAACTACTTTTACTAGATCCAATAACTTTTGGTATGTTATATTATTTTCATAGTTGTTTCTCTCCAGATATTTTCTTTCTTTTGACTCATACCTTGGTTAATTAGTTGTTCAACACTGTGTTGTTTAATTGCCACATATTTGTGACTATGTAATTTTCTTTTTTAATTATTACTGATTTAATTTCCTTGAAGTCAGAAAAAAAAACTTGATTTAATCTTCTTAAATTTGTTGACTTATTTTGTGACCTATATCTATTCTGGAGCATGTTGCATTTATACTTGAGGACAATGTGTATTCTGCTGCTGAATACACTATATCGCTGCTGAATACACTATGTCTGTAAAGTCTACTTGGACTACAATGTTCAAATCTGATGTTTCCTTATTAATTTTATATCTAAATAACAGCCAGTATTGAAAGTTAGATATTGAAATCCCCTACTGCTATTGTGAATTGCTTAATTGTCCCATTTTCTCAAGATTTGTTTTATGTTTGGGAGTGGTAATATTGCGTATGTATAAGTATTTATTATTGCTCTATTGACCTGGTGAATTGACCCCTTTTGTCCCTTCTGACAATTTTTTACTTACAGTCTATTTTTTTCTGACATAAGTATAGCTACCTCTGCTCTTTTCTGGTTACTATTTGTATGGAATGCCTTTATCCTTTCACTTTCAGTCTATGTGTGTCCTTATATCTAAAGTAAATCTCTTCCAGGCATGGTGATGCAAGCCTATAATCCCATAGCATGTGGGAGGCTGTGGCAGAAGGATCTGTGAGTTCAAGGCCAGCTTAGGCTATGTAGTGAGCTCAAAATCAGCCTAAACTACATAGGGAGACCCTATTTCTTTAAAAAAAAAAAAAAAAAAAAAAAAATCCCTCCCAAAAATAAAAAAAGCCCTCCCCAAACAAGTAAAGCAAATCTTTTTCTGAAAAAATAAACTAAAATGATCCTAAAATGTATTTATTTATTTATAAATAGTGAATCTCCAGTAGACAGCATGTAGTTGGGTCTGTCCATTTTTCATCAATTTGGTAACTGTCTTCAGAGTGGGAAGTTTAATTAATTTACTAATCTAATTTTAATTACTAAGAGGGAAAGAATTAAGTGCCTTCATTTTATTAACTGCTCTCTGTGTGTCTTACGGTTATTTCCTTCCTTTTCCTCTCTCTTCCTGTCTTCTTTTGAATGTTATTGGTTTTCTTTCCACTGATGCACTTTGATTTCTTTCTCACTTTGTGCATCTTTTACAAGTATATTTTCTTTCTGGTTACCATGAATATTACACAGAAAATGTTATAACAACCTATTTTTAACTAATAACTACTCAATTTCATTCTCATACAAAGGCTCCGTTCCACGCCAAGGAACTAGCTCAGCGGCACAGCATCTGCCGGCAGGCAAGCACAAGACCCTCAAATGATTCCTGATACAGAAACAAAACAAAACAAAAAAGCTCTATTGCTTTACATCACCTTCCCACTTTATTATCCATGTCAAAAATTAAATATTCTCTTGTATCTTGTATTCATTAACATAATTTTACACTTATGACTATTTTGAATGCTTTTAGCTTTTAAATTCTATACCAGAAGTAAAAGTTGTTTACATGCCATCATTACAAAATTACAGTATTTGTCTATAATTACCCTCTCCAGAGCTTTGTATTTCATACAGAGAACTTTGTATTTTCACATACTTTTATGGTGCTGTGCAGAGTTTTGTATAAGAGGAAAGACTCTGTACTTTTCATTCCTCTTTTGCAGCACTCATGCCAGCACTTCAGTAACCTCCCAGGTTTTTCTTGTTGTCATCTTTACATGCATAACCTTTTCCCTCAAGATGAACCACTTTCAAGGTACTTCCAGTCTCCTTGGATTTTCTTCTAGCACTTCAAGGCATAAAAGCCCAGCCTCTGGATTTAGCAAAGACAAATCCAAGCCTTCATGTGTTAAAAAAGCTCTAACAGATAAGGATCTCAAATAAACTGTTTTATTTTCAACACATGGCTCTTCTTAATCACACACCCACAATCCCATTGAAACATGACAACTCAGAGCATCCAGTTATAGGGAGCACTTGGCCAGGCTGTGCCCTGCATGGTCCCCTCCTACAACCCGAGATATTTCAGAAAGCAGAGGTCCTAAAACCAGGGAGGTAAGGGATTTCTGGTCATTTTCTTCCTAGAAAGATCATAGCCTGAGTAGTCCTTTAGCTAATGCTCCTTATACAATTTAAGTGGGAAATGCAACTTTCTCAGTGCTACAAACAGTTATATCATGGCAAACAGTAATATAAAGTTTAAGTGATTTTTTTTTAGGGGGAGAGGTTGTTTTGTTTTCTTTTGTTTTTGCAACAGCGTCTCATGACTCAGTTCAGGCTGGTCTTGAGCTCACTATATAGCCCAGAGTGGCTTCAAAATAACAGCCATCCTCCTGCCTCAGCATCGTGAGTACTGGGATGACAAGCATGCATCACCACACCCGACACAATTATCTATCTGGTGAACTATACAATCTTAACAGTATGCTGTAAAAATGCTGAATTCTAAGTTCAGAAGTCTAGATAATTATTATCAAAAACTGCTCCATAATTTCTATGTGACAAAGGCAGAGGCTATGGAGAGCATTTAATTTGCAGGGGAAACTTCACCTGGAGCTTGAATGGCAGCCAGGGCATGGATGCTCCAGCTAGCAACACCCACGCCTAGAAACCCAGAACACTACAGAGATACTTCAAGAGTCCTTGGCAACTCCTTTAAAAAAAAAAAAAACCATTCCGATGTATTTTCAACATCAAACCTTTATATCAATTTATAACCTAAACCACAAAGACAGATCCTGTCTAAAAAAAAGAAGAAAGAAAGAAAAGATAACTGTGTGTTCCAAATTGCAGAGTTGCTTTACCTATATAAATGCAAGTGCGATAAATAAACATGGAACTACAGTAGAAACAACTTATCCTCCTCCTTCTCCTGTCCCCTTTCTCCACCTCCCCCCTTGCCCTTTCCTTCTTCCTATGGCTTTCTACCCCACCTTGTCCTTTTCAGAGGGATCTTGTTATGTTGCCCAACTTGTCAAGGACTCCCAGGCTCCAATGACCCTCCTGCCTCAGTCTCCATAGTGCTGAGACTACAGGAGAACAGAAACCAAATGCAGCAAGCAATACAAGCATTAGGGAACAGCCGCACTAGTTGGAGACTCTGCCTCGCCCCCACTGCCACAGCTTACTCTCCTCTCCTTATCCAACCCCTAATCTCTCCCACATAGGAGGAGGACTCCAGGTACTCTGCTTATTGCCCCCAAGAATGTGAGCTCTTTATTCTTTGACCTTATCACACTTTGTACTCTCTCTGGTTATCTATGTTCATCTGATCCTTAGCCTTTGCTGCTAGGCTGGAAGTTTTAAATTTAATAATAAACTACCCCTGTCCTGGGGCGTGTCTCAGTGTCAGTCTGCTGGATGTTTTTAATCGTGGTTCCCAGATAAAATTATATTGCTGTCTTTTTTTCTTATAAACCTGGATCTCATTGGGGTAGATTTTTCTACCCAATATCTCCCTGCGAACTTCTAGGGGGTGATGATTCCTACTTATGGTGGATGAGCTTGTCTGACTTAAGGTCTAAGGAGGGCACATGCTATGATATCACTTGCATTTAAGAAAAAGTCCTTGAAACAGATCATTTCACCTCATAGTCTGGGGTGTCACAACATAGGGAGAAGACAAAGGGGTGCCAGTGTGATCTTTCAGCAGATTTGAATGTCAAGTCATTGACTTGTCTTTTACTTTTATTTATTTATTTTCTTTTCCTTTTATGAGAGGGTCTCACTACGTATATACGCTGGTCTCAAACTCAGCAATCTTCCTGCCTCTACCTTCCTAATGCTGGGATTGCAGGCATCCACTATAGTACCCAGCCTATCCTCTTATTTTTAGGATTAGCATATATTTTTTAAAATTTCTTGCTCTATAAGTGAAAACCAAGATAAAGAAAAGCTGTGAAAGCACTTTGTAGACCTGACTATGCTCTGAACCCATATCTTTAAGGGCTGGCCACAACAGGCTATAAATATTAGCAGCTGAAATTTGTAGTGTCCTCCTCTGGCAGGGCAGACTTTATCACCCACCTCACCCACCCTTGACAAGAAATGGCAGTGATTGACATCTCCCAGATACTCAAAGGTAGAATTCTACTTCCAGTGAGGGTCTCTGATTCCAACTGTTGGGCTATGCCTGCCTCCCAGCCTCTCTCTGCAGGAGAATCTGGGTCTGCACAGAAATCAGGAAGACTACAGGCTCAGAGGCTATGCTTGACTACAGCCTGAGCTCAATTCTCACAGAAGGCTCCCAGGCTACTCTGATTGTCTCAGAGCAACTATAGACAGCCACATAGACAGACAGACAGACAGACAGATAGACCCCCCCCACACACACACACACGTATGTACACACAAACATTTGACCTCAATGGACAGACAGCAGGCTGTGAAGTCCTTACTTGTCCCACAGAGCCAGCCAAGATTCTGAGTTGTGGCAGTGGGAACCTGAACGTCCTTGCCATCATGGCAAGAATCGGTTGTGCCAGAAAGTCACCTCAGTAGTTCCTACCATGCTAGGGTGGGACTGAGTTTCTAGAGCTTGTTGGCGATGGCTTCACCTTCCTCTGAAAACAACTTGCCATCAGTCCAGGTGTTCTACAGCTCCCCATGTCTGTTAGGAGAAGTTATTCTTTGAATACCCACTATGTTCAACACAATAATAATCACAATTTCCTGGGTACTCACACTGTGCATGAGAGGACTCTAGGAAACATCACAATAACTAGGTATTGTGGTTACCTTACAGGTGAGCAAAGTCAGGTAAGCTCATATCTGTCTCTAAAACCACTGACTAAAGGCAAGGACTTTGGTGCTGACAGGCTACAGACATGTTGTATACAGCTGACCCTAACACCTGGTGCTTAGGTTTTGTCCTGTTACAGTTCTAACCCACAGTACCTCAGAGTATGACCTGGTGTGGAAATAGGGTGATTGCTGATATAATTAGGGTAGGATGACTTCACACTGGAGTGGGGAGGCCCCTTAATACAATAGGCCTGGTGTCCTAAAAAGAGACAAAGAGGGAAAATAACAGTGAGAACATAGAGGTAGGGAGCAGAGAGATGATGACATAGGCCAAGGAGTTCCGGGCCACCAGGAGCTGGAGGAGGCAAAGGGTTCTTCATTGAAGCTTTGGAGAAAGGGGTGTGGACTACTGCTTTCATCTCAGACCTCTGGCCTCCAGATCTGAGAGAACAAATTTTTTTTTTTTTTTTTTTTTTTTTTTTTTTTTTTTTTTTTTTTTTTTTTTTTTTTTTTTTTGTCTTTTTGAGACAGGGTCTCACTATGCAGTTGAGGCTGGCCTTGAGCTCACTTTGGTAGCCCAGGCTGGTCTCTAACTAGCACTGATCCTCCCGCCTCAGCCTCCCAAGTGCTGGGATTACAGGCATGCGCCACCACACCCGGCAAAGAGAACAAATTCTTGTGACCCACACTGCTCATGGTACTGTTACAGCAGCCCTAGCAAACTGGCAGAGCAGGAAAGAAGTGGAGTGCTATATTTGTTGTTCCGTTGCTTCTTTGTTTGGCATAATAGTGAAGGTTGAGCCCAAGGTCTTCCACAGAGCTGTGGGCTTTGCAAGAAAGGCCTTTCCAAAAAAAATTTTTTTAATTTAAAATAAATAAATTTAAATCACTTAGTTACCAGGTCTGGGCTTGAACTGGTGATTCTCTTGCTTCAGTCTCCCAGGGTGCTGAGATTACAGGTCCTGGAACATGCTGAAAGAGGTATACAACCAGTATTACAGCAGCTAGGAGAGGCTGACACAGGCCAGGAAGACTTGGAAAAGCTAAAAGTGTTTTTGCCCTTTAGCAGTTGGTCTTAACAGGGAAATAGGATCCCAGAAGTGAGGAGACCAGGGTTTAGGGCCTTCAGAGAGTTCCGGGCAAAAGTTCACGGAAAAGTGAGACCTCCAAGGCCTGGGAAAGAAAGGCAGCTCGTGTCGCTGAGGCAGAGGAGTGAGTGAGGAGAGAGGAGCAGCAAAGGAGCATGGCTGGAGAGCCATGGGTTCCCTCAGCTGACTCCAGATGGGACTCAGGGGCTGTGGGATGGCTGTCAGGCTTGCCATGGTACCTGCTCACTTTGTCCTCTGCAGCCCAAGTTGTCCCCTCTGAGCTATGGTCTTCCTTCTCGAATCAGCCTCTTTCTGCTGGACATGACCAGGCTGGCCACATTCACTTTTGTGTCTGTGTTGCTGGCCATTACAGTCTTGTCCAGGGGAGGGACTCTCTCAGGGCTTGGAGTCCTGCCAGGGCCTGGAAGGTCTGGGCCCCTGAACCTTTCCTGAGTGTGTCCCCCTTCCTGGCCCATGCCTTCTGCCCAAAGGACCCCCCCTTCCGCTGCGCCTGGCCACCAGTGTTGGTTGCTATTAACTTTGCATACCTCCTTGGCCTCCCCTCTTGGTTTTCTGACAGAGCCCATAGCCTTACTGGTCCTGGCCTCTGCCCATGGACAGTCCCAGCTGCAGGTCCCAGTTCTTTCTCCTATTATTAACTGTCCTCTAGGCTGCCTGAATAGGAGCTATCCTGAGGTATGGCCCCGAAGATCTGGCTGCTGAGCTGGCACACAGTAAGTCCCACAGAAGTAAGGCCTGACACAGGGAGGTATCTAATGAACACCTGCTGGTAGATAAATGGATAAAGGGGTGGTATGCTAAGATTCATGTATTTGTCCAGGGCAGAGGAATTCAGCTTCTCAACATAACCTGACCCCATTTCAGATGCAGTCAGGGCTGACATGTGGCAGGGCAAGGGTAGTACTGATGATGTTGATGAGAGAGTGAGGGCTTTGCCATTCAGTGTTGTGGTTCAACCCTGGCTTCCTGGCATCTGCCTGGGGTGAATTAAGCTCTGAGTGTCCAGTTCCTCATCTAGTAAAGGAGGTATTAATAACTACCTCTCAGAGTGACTGAGAAAGAAAATGTAAATGTGATTTTTAAGTTCTTGATTATCTGCAACCAGGGAATGAGTGAGCAGGTGGTAGGACCCTCACCCCAGACTCCAATTCCTGGAAGAAGGAATGAAAAAAGTAAAGATCACCAAGACCCTCAAAGACCCAGGCCACCTAGGGAAAGGAGTTACCTAGCAAGCACCCAAGCAGGAAAAAGAAAAGCTCTAATGAAGTTCCTCCTATGTCTTCCACAGCACTGCCACTCAATAAATACAAAAGAATGAAGATAGCATGGTTGAGAAGACAATGGCCAGTGACATCCATGACCAGATATAGGGTACAACATGAGAACAAGTGGGAACACAAAGCCAAAGCTGGATCACCTTGCATGTCATGGAGCGAAGGCCCAGTGTGCTGGGTCAGGCATGGCTTGGGGCTGACAGAGCTCAGCCTGGAGCGAGGAAGGGCTGTGGAAGCTGGAAAGGAGACAGGGGACACAGTCATGGTGGGGCTGAAAAAGAGGAGGTAGGCTCGGAAGTGGAATAGTCAGTGATTAGACCAGAGGATGAGTAGGAAGGAGCGGAAAGGAATGGAGGAGGATTCCAAAAAGGGGAACCCGTACAGGTACTGAGCAGGCACTGGAGAGCCTTTGGGAAGGATCTGACCCTTTGGCCTGCCTCAGAGCCTTGGAGTGGAAACAGGATGCTTGTCCAACTCCACTAGTGAGTGCAGGTGTGAAGAAGGCTGAGCGACGCTGCTCAATCATTCACATGATGAGAAGGTAAGTCCAGAGTCCCAGCCAGGTGGAGGGCCCCTCCCTGGCACCTGCAGCCTTCTCAGAGATCCACGCTGGTTGTGAGCACCGTCAGCTGAATGTAGTGATGCAAACTGTAATCTCTGCAATCTGGGGCCCCAGCTGGACGACTGCCCAATTTAGCAAGGCCTCACCTCAAAAACAAAACACCCAAAGCTGGGGAAGTAGTTCAGTGAAAAAGCCCTGAGCTCAATCCCTAGTACTGGCTGGGCTTGGTAGCACACATCTGTGATCCCAGGACTTGGTAAACAGAGGCAAGAAGATTGCCATGAGTTTGCGCCCACCATGGGCTATGTAGTAAGATCCTGTCTCAAAAAACAAGCCAAAAAAAGAAAAACGTACCAAAAAAAGAAAGCAAGGAGCCTGGCGGGATGGCTCAGTGGTCTAGAGCCCCTGCATGGGAAGGCTTGGGCGGCTTCAGGGACCGCGGTTCGATCCCCGGCACCACATGCTGCGCCAGCCCTACCCTCGGGGCGGGCTGAGCCAGCCATAAAAATGAGTGAATAAACAAATAAAGGTTCTGAAACAAGAAAAAATAAATAAATAAATAAAATTAAAAAAAAAAAAAAAAAAAGAAAGCAAAAGGGAAAGTAAGAAAGAAGGAAGTTCACAATTATGATAGCTGAGTAACTAAAAATAAAATGCCACTCTGATCTACAACAGAAACTTGTAAGTTTTAAAGAACACTTTAGACATCAGCAGTAAACATAAGAGATAGAAGTTCAGACAAAATGACCAGTCAGTCTCTCCCAGAAGTGGCCTAACAGAGATCTTCATGAGATTCATTAGCTTATGAGTTCTCAGGAAGGTCTCTGTTGAAAAAGAGGGACAATTTTGCCCTATCAGGTATTAAGATCTACCTACTACAAAGCCATCGCGCAATGAGATGCAAGAACACAGAGGCCAGTGGAGCAGAACAGAGAACTGGCAGGCAGACCCAGGCACCTGGGCGTACTTCACACACCACAAGGGCCACCCCGCTCCACAGAGACCAAACAGCAATGACAAGGTGCATGAACCTGGAAGACTGGTCCTCAGTATGGAAAGATGTACAAGTACACTACTTACTACTTAATTCCATGGGAGGGCGAACTCCATTTCTAGGGAAATTACAGTCTGAAATGTGTTAAATAAAGCTAAAAGGAATGAAAATGTCTTCAGGAAACAGGAACGAAAATATCTCTAAACTGAAAGTTACTCTATGATTTATGTGGGGTCAATTTCTAAAACCAGAACTACTAGAGCTAATTGCATTGGCATTTTTAAGACTTTTGATTCATGTTATTATAGCACTTTCCAGAGAAATGTTACCAATTTAAAATCTGAGGCCTTTTGTAAAAGCACAAATTATTTCAATAAAACAGAGGCCTGCTAGGCTAGCTATAGTCAAAAAGGTCAGAAATGAGTGTTGATGAGTGTGCATTACACTTAGAACTGTCATGGACTGTGAATAAAAGTGTAACATAGCATAGCTGCCTTAGAATACTATTTGGGAGTAAAAAGGAAAAAAGTACTGACATGTGTTAAAGGGATGAACTTTGAAAACATTACCCAAGTACAAGAAGCCAGACACAGAAGCCTCCAGTTGTAGCGTGCGTACCTACAGAGCAGAAGTTGACTGGCAATTGCTTGAGCCTAGGAAGCATTAGGATGGGATGTGATGGCTAAGGGTATAGGATTTCTTTAGTGAAGATAAAGGTGTTCTGAAATTTGGCCATACTTGCACAATTCTGAATGTACCAAAACATCAACAGAACCTTTGAATAGTTAGATCATGTGATATGTGAATTATATATCAATGGAGCAGTTAAAAAAATAAAGAAATAAATGTTAAAGGCACAAAGCATAAAAACTGATGAGGTTGGGCTGGGGATGATGGCATACGTTTGTAATCCCAACACTCAGGAGGCTGAACCAGGAGGATAGCCATAAGTTTGAGGCCAGCCTGGACTACATAATGAGCTCAAATCCATTCTGTACTACAAAGTAAGACTCAGTTTCAAAAAATCAAACAAAAACACCTCATAAGGTTGATGGTAAGGAACACCATAGATAAAATTAATACAGCTGACAGGATATTTGCAAGTTCTAAAACTAACTGGAGTTGGGCTGGGGAGATCGCTCAGTAGAATAAGTACTTGCCTAGCAAGCCCAAGGGCCTGAGTTCAATCCCTGGTTCCGCAAAAAAAAAAAAAAAAAAAAAAAACTAACTGGAGACTCATAACTAGAAAACATATGAAACTTTTTGCAAGTCAGAAAGAACACCCCAATAGGAAAGAAGACTGAGATCTGAGACATTTCCAAATAAGGAAACCCCAAAGCCAAGAAGTATAGTAGAAATGCTCAAATGAGTTAGTGATCATAGGAACACAGAGTCAATCACTGAGCTACTCTGCAGTGATCCTCAGGCTACAAAATAAAAATGGTGAGTAGCAAAGAGCGAGGTGGGATGCAGAGCCCCGAGACCCCTGCCCTGCTGGAGGGGATGTCCCAGCCAGTACACCTGCTCTCATCAGTTTTGACCTAGCACAGTCCTGGTTTCTGCACCCTGTCCTCATGTAATTATTAATAGTGTCACCTCTCATTTTTTAAATTGCCTAAATGATATGTTACATGGCTATCTTCTGATGACTCGATCATTTCACTTGTGGTTTTATGTCCCAATGAAACTCACAGGTGCAGAGGAGGTGTAGGCAGATGATTTTGGTGTCAGTGGTGCAGGACATCGGGAGCAATGTGAATGTCAACCTGCGAGGGTGACAGGGAAGGAGGTGCACATAATGCAGGGGGAGAAGTAATAAATTTGATGAATGAAGGGCAATGAGGGGAGCAGTATGGTATTAGGGGGTAGGAAACGCAGGAGATATATAACTTATATCATTTATATAATTCAAAAGTATGTGTATAGGGTCAGAGGTATAATACTCAGTGGCATGGTGCCTACCTGGCAAGCATGAGGTCCTGAGTTCAATTCCCAGTTTTGAAACAAAAAGGAATGTATGAGAAGCAATACATTTTGCAGAAAATACATATAAATAAAAATATGCATTAAACATTGAGATGATGGGAATATGGGGACAAAAGGGAGTAATTATAACATAAAGAGCTTAGCTCAATTTGAATAGACTCTTCTAGAAAATGTCTCTGAAAAAAAAAAAAAAAGAAAATGTCTCTGGGGATATTTAGTTGAGTCAGCTAGTGCTATGTCTCAGTTGCTACTGTTTGCTGAGAATTCTTAGTGCTAGGAAAAATCCCTAATGAAAAAATTCCTGGTTTCTTCAGCCACAAGCATAAAGTAAAAATGTTTGTTAAACTCTGCTGTGTCAGAAACTCAGATAGATCTCAAGGAATAAAGATAAATGTCTTCAAGGAGCAATAGTCAAGTTTCTACCTTATACTAGTGAAAAAATCTCTTGTGTAACTATCCAAAAACCAAAACGATTTGGACCAGGTGAATACAGCCCCAAGTGTTTTGAGAGTTTGTATAATGTTTGGAGACAATGGAGTCCAATTCATTACTTAGGAGAGGCTGGATTCCTGAGCAATACTGAGGAGGAGAAAGTTGCTGATGATGGGTATTGCTGATTTAAAAAAAAAAAAAAAGAACAGATAGATGGGCCAGGGAGATAGCCCAGTGGAACAAGTGCTTGCCTGGTAAGTACAAGGTCCTGAGTTCCATCCCTGGTACTGAAAAAAAAAAAAAAAGAGCAGATAGAGAACATGGTGGGGGAGTCTTGGGGGTGGGAAAAGGTGAATTTGGACAGTGATCAGAGTCTAGAGTCATAGCAATTGCAGCTATCAAAAACATCTAACTTAGAAAGCCTCATAGGTAGAGAGGGCCTTGACTTCTTTGAGAAGTTTCTGTTCCTTCCAGGAGGCAGGGGAGATGTGTGGTACTGATACAGCACCTGATGGACGATCATTCCTTTCAGTGCTGTGGAGCAGCCAGGCAGAGACTGGAACATTTGATAGTTTGAAAAGACCTAGTACATAACCTTTCTCTGCCCTGCCGCTGTTCTGAGATGAACCCCAAAGTTTCACTGCTGTTAAATCCACTCTTAGAGGATGCAGCCAAGACCTGTGAACAGTGGAGCCCACACCCAAATGGCAGAATGAAGGTGTGGCCTCCATCAACATGGACTCCCATGGGCTGACCAGGGACAGGCCCTAGGATATGGAAGACTGGTGGGGCTGAGCAGCCCTCAGGAGCCAGCAGCCAGGTGAGTCCTTCCCCCTGAGAAGTCGGGAGGGGCCTGACTGTTGCACTCCCAACCTCCTCAGAGAAAAGGAAACACTGGCTTTGAGGCCTCCTCAGGGCAGCTCTTCTGCTCTGCAAGACAGTGGCCAGGCCTTGGAGGTTTGGGTATAAAGGAAAAGCATGCAGAAGGGCTGGAGAGAATCAGTGTCCTCAGAGTTCTGAGCTTCAAGAGAGTCTAAGACCCAGTCTGGCAACATTCCTGTGAGCTTCACCCCCACCAGCCAGTCAGCACATGCCCCAGCACTAGGCCAGACAATGACTACCCAGGCAAACTCCTGAGAGGCAAAATAGCTTTCAGTTGGTGTGTTGGGGTGTGTGTGTGTGTGTGTGTGTGTGTGTGTATGTTGCTTTATTCTAAAAGATGTTTTCAAGCTGGGTGAGCTGGTGCATGCCTGTGATCCCAGCACTTAGGTGACTGAGGCAGGAGGATCACCAGGAGTTTGACTTCAAGACCAGGCTGAACTGAATAAGGAGAGCCCGTCTTAAAAAAAAAAAAAAAAGTATATTCACATATACTTTCTTTAAAGTAAAAAATTATTTTAACTGTATAAATCATTTTAAAAGGGAAAGCCAAGTGTGGTGGTACAAGCCTATAATTGCAGTAACTGGGAGGCTGAGGCAGGAGGATTGCTGTGAGTTGAAGCCAACCCAGACCAGCCTAGACTCTATAGTAAGATGTTATCTCAGATGAATACATAAATAAAAGTTCAAGAGACAGGGAGATAGGAGATAAACCTTTTGTACATGGGGGGGAGGAGACCAAGAGATGGAGGGAAGGAGGGGCAAGCCCAAAAGAATTAAGATCTGTACATGCACTAACTCCTCACAGTGAATGTAGTTATTATATACTGACTATATGTATGAATAAAACTTTTTAAAAATTACGTGTATTGGCCGGGCGTGGTGGCTCACGCCTGTAATCCCAGCACTTGGGAGGCTGACGCAGGAGGATTGGTGCGAGTTCGAGACCAGCCTGGGCTACAAAAGTGAGCTCAAGGCCAGCCTCAACTGCATATGGAGACCCTGTCTCAAAAAGACAAAAAAAAAAAATTACGTGTATTGGTGCCAGGGGGAATAGCTCTGTGGCACAAGTGCCTAACTGGCAAGTGCAAGGTTGTGAATTTGAACCCCAGTCCCACACACAAAAAAAAAAAAACCTTAAGTGTACTTTCAAAATGAAAGCCAGTGGCTTGCTCTTGGTGGACCCAAGAAACGTGTTCTACCATGTCCACATGTGCCTTCTGAGCCACCTGCTTGGAGTAGTCCCTTGGGTGCACCTGATATCTATGGATGTCCTTAGTTACTGTGTCAGGCCAGAGTCCCTGAGCAGGCTCTACAGCCTGGTGAGGAGGCAGATGGAACCTGGCTGGTCAGAGGAGCTCATCAGAGACAAGGTGGTAGAGCAGCCCAGAAGTAGAACCCAGCTCTGCAGCAAGCCGGAAGCCTTCTTCCAGGTTTGGTAAAGGAGAAAGGGAACAGAGTGGCTCAGAGCACATGGCACAGACAGGGCTACCAGGGAGGAAGGGCCTGGCCAGTGTGCAGGGTGTTCACACCACACAGAAGGAAAGCCCCTTCAGTCTAAGGGCTCTGTGTATGGAGAGAAAGTGCTACCATCACCCTTGTCCCTAGACGGTGAGAGTAGCCCCACTGCTACCTGGGAGTGTCAGGGATGCCCCTGGTGAGGGTGGAGTGACAGACCTGGGAGCCTAGGGGCCATGGCCAGTTACCAGGTTGGACTCCAGGCATTCAAAAGATACTGCAGCAGACCCTGGGGGCATGTAGTATCTGCCTCGCAGAGGGCTCTGAAAAACATATCTTAACTCATTACTAACACTTATTTTATTTTGGTATTTGTTTGAATCAGGATTTCCCTATGCAGGTCAGGTTAGCCTTGAACCTGCTACATTGCCCAGCCTAGCCCTGAACTCACGATCCTCATGCTTCAGCCACCCAAGTTCTGGGATTACAGGCATATACCACTCCACCTGGCTGATTGCCAACATTTAATAAATGGGAGACTTTTAATAAAAATCAGAATTCTAGGCTTTTCCTGAAAAATGAGACCTGCGGCAGGGCAGTGCCCACACTCCAGCCCTCTCACCATCATTCCTCTCCAGTCCTGGGGCTGCCTCCCACAGCCTGCTGCTGTGAGCACCCGCTTCTCTCAGCTGCCTGGCATCTAAAGTCACTGCGGACACTTAGCACTTACTGGAGGAGCTGGGCCCAAGCCAGGCCATACGGGACTCAGACACAAGTCTGTGAATTCCTGAATAATAGTCATGGGGTTACTTAAGGACCCAATCTGAGGAGTTGGCTTTGAAATGCAAATCAACCAAGTGACGCTGTTGATTTTTAAGAAGAGTCTGATAAACCCTAAATAGCCAAGGCTAAATTTCAATCAAGAAGGCCAGGGAAGATAGCTGAGCACACAGCGCCTGCCTGACAAGCATAAGGTCCTGAGTTCAATTTCCAGTACTTGTGCGCAGGGGGTTGGGGGGAGGGACCTAAAGAGAGAGGATATTCAAAGATAATGGGCATTTGTTAGGTCTACACAGTGCGTGCACAGTGGCTGATTATTGAACTACTTCCAGAAGACTTACAGCATTTCATAATTTGAAAAGGTTACACAATCACATGTTGTCTGATATAGCGGACGGACACGAACACTTTCCGGAGGACACTATCATTTTGAGCGTCAGCGGACATCTCTCAGGCTCTACTTGGTGGGCCCGAGCCGCTGAGGAATGCATGTGCTAGCCACCCCAGTGCAGTGGTAAGCATCATTTTCCTGCCTCCACCACCAAGCAAGCAGCGCCTCTTCACGCTATCAGGGCATCTTCTTGTACCTCGCACCTCCCCACTCCCAAATCTGCCGCATCCTGGGAAGGCAGTTCATGCAACTTGTCAGAACCACCATGAGATCTGCAATGAATGAACTTCCAGGGAAACCTAGAAAGATGCTAAATATATATGTGAATTATTAACATTTTTTTTTCATACTGTTCTCAGAGTCTGAGTTTCTACATAAAAGACTTCCAGGTAGAGCAGTTAGAAAGCCAGTAGGTAACAGGACCGTGTACCAGCAGAAAGCCCACCTGAGTTCCCCGCTTTGGCACTGACTCACTGTGTCTGTTCACTTGCTTACTCAAGAAATGTTTATTGGACATCTGCTATGCACCAGGCACTGCTGTAACTGCTAAGGGCCCAGCAGTGAACAAGACAGGTGCTGCAGTCATGGAAGGTGGGCAGCAAATGAGCAGAGGTGAGGCTCAAAGTCAGGGAGGCAGGTGAAGGGCAGGGAGCATGCTGGGGCCAGGATGGCCTTTCAGGTGGACAATTTCTGAAGTGCTCTGGGAGGAAGGGCCTTTGGGCGAAGATCCAAGGTGAGAGAGCCAAACTGAGGGCACTTTAGGTACCAGCCCCCTGAGGCAGAAAAGCAGCTGGCTGACACAGCCACAGCCCAAAAATCCAGATGGCAGTAGGCACAGAGGGAGCCAAGTCTGAGGAAAGTGACAGATATGAGGTACAGCTGGGCAGAAGCAGCACACAAGGCTAAAGACGAGCTGGAATGTTTTTCTAAATCCCAGCAACAGAGCTAGGATGTGCTCTGCTGCGTTCTGGACATGGGGCTGGGAAATCTGCTAGAGGGGGGTGGATAGGGTGGGAGGGGGACAGGAATTCGGGCTGCCTTCTAGATAGCCACATGCTCACAGGGGGGTGCATGCTGGGAAGGGGAGGGCTGGGAGAGGAGCAGTTCTGGTTAGTCAACAATACTGGAGAGACCAAGGTCACGGAGGAGATGACCTAGAAAGGGAGTGGACACAGATAAGGGCCAGGGCCTGTGCTGACCTGAGTGGCCGGAGGCTGTGGAGGAGGGACAGGAGGACAGAACATACGGAGCCTAGGGACAGAATGTGCTGGGGGAGTGCTAAAGAGACAGGGAAGATGAGGCAGAGAGGTCTGGCCCCTGATTCAGCAGGCTGGAGGAAATGGAAACCTTGATGAGAGAAGTTTGGGTACAGGAATGAGAACAATTAATTGTAAAATGGGAGATTCCCAACGGATAAGGGTTAAGATTCCTTCCACTACTTTGGAGTATACGCTTTAAGATGGAAATTTTTTTTCTGAAAAAGGAAAAACTGGCCAAGATATGAAAAAAATCATAAGCTAGGCATGGTAGTGTACGCCTGTAATCTCAGTAGTCAGAAGACTGAGGTAGGAGGGTCACTGTGAGTTGGAGGCCAACTTGGGCTACATAGTGAACTCACAGCTAGCCTAAACGACACAGCAAGATCCTGTCTCAAAAAAAAAAAAAAAAAAAAAAAAAAAAAAAAAAAAAAAAAAAAAAAAAAAAAAAAAAAAAAAAAAAAAAAAGCAGTGTAGAAAGCTATGCTATTTGGGAATTATTAGGTATCCAAACTGTGTGGTCATTGGTACTCTTTTACACAAAAGTTATAAAGGACATTTAAACAAATTATTAAATAAGTCCAGGAAACAAAATAGAACAGCTAATAGCTGGACTTATTCTCTGCAGACCCAAACTATACAATGTATGCCACCAAAAATAGAACCAAAAGCTATAGGTGGCACATCTGTGACTCCAGCTATTTGGGATGCTAAGGAAAAAAGACAGTGAGGGGCCCAGCAGGATGGCTCAATGGTCTAAAGTGCCTGCTTAGGAAAGCTTAGGCAGCTGCAGAGACCAGGGTTCAATCCCCGGCACCACATGCTGCGCCAGCCCTGCCCTCAGGGCAGGCTGAGCCAGCCATACAAACAAATAAACAAACAAAAGTTCTGAAGTAAGAAAAAAAATAAAATAAAAAATTCTTTAAAAAAAAAAAAAAAAAAAAGACAGTGAGTTCAAAGCCAACCTGGGCCACTTAGAGAGACCTTGTCTCACATGGGGGGAATCAACAGATTCAGTCCTGAGTACCACACACCAGAAATAAGGAAGCACCAAGAAATTCTCCCTAGCCTCCTGTCCAGTAAAGCTCTTTTAGCAGTGTTTCTCAGACACGCTCAAGCAGCACCTGCCAGGCTGTGTGAGTCCTTGACTGTTTGTGTACCTTTCACCCACTCTGAAAGGATGGCAGAGGGCAGAAAAAGAAAAACTTGAAAGACATCAGAAGCTTGCACACTGAGTTTAGGAAACTGTAAGATTTCATGAACTACTTATTTCTCTATAGCTGTATCTCAGCCAGTGAAAACTTACCCTAGTGTTATGTTAAAATAGCCCCCAAAAGAGGGAGAAAGGCAGTGATAGAGGACACTTGCGGACACACACAACCTCAATGAAGCATTGCCAAGGCAGATCAAGCTCCTCAGAGCTTCTCTGGGTGTGTCAGCTTTCTATTCCCTTTAAGATACAGACCCTTGTCTTGAATTTTCACCAAGGTTAAGCGCTAAGAAATTATGAGGATCCTTGCTTTGCCAAGGGCACTCTAAACGTATTTTCCTATTGCCTATTGACTGTTCTTTTGAAGCAAAGTAAGGCTAGAGATTGTCATACTATTTGTAGACTTTGTTAATTTGGTTGAGATTAACTTGGTCCCTATGTGGAGACGGGCTCCTAGGTGACTTGACAGAAAGATTAGACTGTGTTTCAGAGGGTGTAACTGTTCTGTATCACAGGTCTAGTCCTTGACACCTTCCAAAGCAGTAGTTTACCCTTGTCTTAAGAACTCTAGGGGCCCAGTGGGATAGCTCAGTGGTCTAAAGTGCCTGCTTGGGAAAGCTTGGGTGGCTTCAAGAACCGTGGTTCGATACCCGGCACCACATGCTGCACCAGCCCTGCCTTCAGGATGGGCTGAGCCAGCCATAAAAAAAAAAAGAGTGAATAAACAAATAAAGGTTCTGAAACAAGAAAAAAATAAATAAAATAAAATTAAAAAAAAAAAAAAAAGAACTCTAAAGGGTCTTCTGCCTGCTCATGGTATGGACATACCATTACACTCTTCTAGCAAAACCCTGAAGTGAGGAATCAGTCAAGACCAATGTCCAGCAGACCAGCAGGCAACAGGACTCCTAGTTTTCTTCATTATCATACATTTACAAAACTGTGGCTTTCATTTATTTATTATTTATTTATTTAATATTATGGCCAGCTCAGCCTGCCCTGGTGGTGGAGCTGGCACAGCATGTGGAGTCAGGGATTGAACTATGGTTCCTGCAGTTGCCTAAGCTTGCCTAAGCAGGCACCTTAGACCACTGAGCCATCTTGCAGGCCCAAAAACTATGACTTTCAAACCCAGGAGACAGCTTCACATAAAGAGGATGAAGAGGGAGGCAAGGAAGGTAATAATGTGTTGGAGTTCTAACACATCCTATGCCAGTGTAACAGAATGACCTGGAGAGGCCTGTTAAATTTCAGGGACCACCTGGGATTCCCTGAACCCTAATTTCTAGGGAGAGCTCCATGGGAGGTCCTTCTGCATACTTAAGCTCCAGACACTGTTCCAAGAAAGTGTCCTGCACTACCTTGGAATCCACACTTCTGTATTAGGGAGGGGGTCAGATTCTAAAAATAGGTGAAAATAAATTACTCTTGAGCCCCCCACCCCAGCACTCATACCATATAAATGGCTTTGGGGAGGTTACCCTGTACAGACATGTAATGTGCACTGCTTACAGAAATGAGACATGAGGAATGTGTATACACATATGGTGAATTTGAATTAAATGTTCAAATTATGTGACCCAGTGTCCCAAGAATACTATGACATATGAACTATCTCTTCCACTTGAAGGATGAAGGGATAGGAGCTTAGGCTGTGTGGCTTGCCTCAAGAGCCGGGTGGGAAGGGCTGGGACCAGAACTCAGCCTTCTGTCTACTGCTAAACCTGGTCATCTTTTTATTTTTACCACATTGCCACAGGCCTTGCTTCAGTATTTCCCTGGAGGATAAAATTCAGAAATATTCCAGAAGGTGTGGAGCCACTACTATTTCAGATAGCCATTTAAAAAGACAATACTGTATGCTATAAACTAGATGATAAAACAAAGTAGAAGCATGCCCTATCAGCAGAGATGGGAACCCAAACAGGCTAATAAGGCTCCAATTAGTGCCACGGCAGCAGCAGACTGGGGTGTGTTCAGAAGAGAATGTTCAATTTCCAATGTGAAGTGTCGTCATTGTAGGTGATTTAAATATGTTCCATAGTTACTTCCTACTGTAGTTCCCCTATCTTCATTTTAGCAAAAAAAGAAATTCTATTTTTCAGAGAACAGATTCGCTGATTAGAGAACAAAATCTCAAAAGAGGGCTCCCAAGGGCCCGGCAAGATAGGTCAGTGGTCTAAAGCGCCTGCTTAGGAAAGCTTAGATGGCTTCAGGGACCACAGTTCAATCCCCAGCACCACATGCTGTGCCAGCCCTGCCCTCAGGACAGGCTGAGCCGGACATAAAAATTAAAAAATAAATAAATAAATAAATAAATAAATAAAAGAGGGCTCCCTATTCCCTGAGCCTCTGAAATGACAGGACCTGCCGCTGAGAAGTTACAGGTGCTGGCCAGAGTGGAAGCTGTGTGCTTTCTCCCACTATAGGTGAGACATCACTTATCAGCACAGCACATAGCACTTATTTTTGAATCTGAGTTACTGTAGTTAGTCTCTGTCCCACATATTGGGAAACTGAGTCAGAAAGTTTGGAACTTTGCACAAAGGCAGTGGTTATTCTCTGTACTAGGATAGATTTAAGTGTGCACCACAGTTTGAAGCACTTTGCATGTATTAATGTAGTCCTCATTAGAACCCAATGAGGGGACAAGGAAATAGCTCAGCAGAATAAGCGCCTGTCTGGCAAGAGCAAGGTCCTGAGTTCAATCCCCAGTACCACAAAAAAAAAAACCAAACAAACAAACAAAAAAAAACCAAAAAAAAAAAAAACCAATGAAACAAGTGCTATAATAACACAGTCTCACCCCTGAGACAAAGGGTGCACCAACGGCTTGGATAACCCATGCAGCTCCCACAGGGAGCTGGAGAGAACTGAGCAAAGAAATTCAGAAGCTCTGGTCTCAGCCTTTAGGCAACCGCAGTCGCGGTGGTCAACCTGACTGCTGGGCTCTAGACTAGTTTCTGAATCACTTAAGAGGGTATCACCTGTGAATGTCTGCTCCTGCAAGTCTCCAGGGATGTTGGGGTTGCTAGTGTCAGAACCAGAGTTTGAGTGCAGCTGTTCCAGCCGGAACTCCTAATCAAGACACAACAAGCCAGGCGTGGTGGCGCACGCCTGTAATCCCAGCACTTGGGAGGCTGAGACAGGAGGACTGATGTGAGTTCGAGGCCTAACCTGGGCTGCAAAAGTGAGCTTAAGGCCAGCCTGAACTGCATAGCGAGACCCTGTCTCAAAAAGACAAAAAAAAAAAAAAAAGACACAACAAACTCTACTGATCACAAAGGTACACGTGCTGTTTTAAAAATTCCTCCTGGAGAACTATTAGCAACAAAACTTAAAGCATGAATTAATTCCTAGAATTTCCAGAGTCGGCTCTCTGTGCAGGGTTTTTTTTTGTTTTGTTTTTTGTTTTTTTTCCTAGTTAAATCAAATAAAGCCACAAATGAGTACTTTAACCACACCGGCTGCGACTTCCACGCTCGCTCGGGTTCTGCACGCGGAAGGCAGTGGCCGCGCGGACCACGTGCTCGGGGACGCCGCCGCCAGGTACCCGCGGTCAGGGCCAACTTCCTCGGACGCGGCCTCTGCTCGGGCCAAGGACGCCGGGGCAGCCCCACCCCAGATGGCCCGCAACTGCCCGGCTCGGCCAGATTTATTTCCAGTTTCTTGAGTTCCTTGGGTCCAGAGTGTAACAATCTCGTACCGCACATCTGTGCTCGGCCGGAGGAGCAAATTCCAAGTTCCTTTCCCAGGTCTGAGGACCCGAGGCGCGGAGGTAGAGGGTGCCGGGGAGCGCGCCCCTTCCGACCTCCAGCCCCGGGCGGGGAGCCGGGTAGCCATCTTGCACGGGGCGCATCCCCCAGGTCGGCGGGCGGGGCGGGAAGGGGCGCGGCCCAGGGACCCCGCCCCACGGGGGCCTCTCCGGCGCGCGAACGGGCGCGCACTCGTGGGGCAGCTGAGACCAGGGCCGGAGCCGGGGTGAGCCGGGCGCGTGGCCGGGGGCGCGAGGGGAGCCCGGGGGAGCGCGCGCGCACTCCGTGGAGGGGCGGTGGCCGGGCTGGGCGACAGGTGCGTGGAGGCGCAGGCGAAGGGGTGGACTAGGGCCCGGGGAGGGCGACCCTGATGGCCAGGGCTCGGGTCCCGGGGCCAGGGTCTCCGTGCAGCTGCGGCATGACCTCTTTCTGCACTCGGCCCCTCGGAAGGCAGAGGAGCGCGGACTGTAAGGACGCGCGCCGTCTCTCCGCCACTCCGGGCGGCCACAGTTTTCTCAAAGTGCACCTCAAAAGGGTTGACGGTTGCGGTTTACGCTCTGGGGCAACGGTTGCTACACAAAGTGAAACTTGCTGCTGCGCGGCCGGCGGGCTGCCCGGCGGACCTCGGCCCCGCCGCCCGCCCGCGCTCCCGCCCCCTGCCCCCTGCGGGCTGGGCGGTGACTCACGCGGCGCCGCCCGGCCGCTTCTTAAGTCCGCGCTGAGCGCCACGCTCCGACTCTAGGTCGCCAGAGCCGTCTCAGTACCCGCTGCGGATTCGAGTTTCCGGGAGATCGAGGCAGCCCACCAGGAACCGAAAATGCCGAAACCAGTAAGTAGTCGCGTCCTGCGAGAGGCTGGGTTTCGGGGACAGTCACCTGCGCAAGGCGCCGAGCGGAGCTTGGTCCAGCGCGGTGGATCTTACGTGGGTAGGGACGGCAGCCGGACCCTGACCCTTTTGTGGGATGTTCAAGCTGCATCCTTGTGGTGTTCTCTGCGAGCCCCCTTCCCCGAGGTTGTGGTTTGCACATGCCCGAGCCCCCGGTCTGTGTTAAAAGTGCCTGCTAGTGCACCTTTTAGGTAGCTTACAGAGGTCAAGTCTCAGGAAGACTCAGGTAGCTTCCGACAGCCCACCCACGCCCTCTGTCTCGTCAAGTGTAGGAAGCCATATGCGACCCGCACATTTCTGGGGCCACGTGAAGGGCTTTCGGAGGGAAGACGCTGGCTCTGCGGGGGCGATCTCGTTTGGCGCCCCTTTCCGCCTGACGCCCGAAGTACTGGCTGCCCAGTTAACGAGGGAATTTGCTGGTTACAGCAGGATTTTTATCTGAAAGGGTTAGCCGTGGACTGGAATTGCAGATGAGGCAGCCCGGGGAGTTTGATAAGGAGACTCCTCGGGCTCTGGTTGTGCCCTGCCCGTGCAGGTCGGCTGAACAGTGCTGCGTGCCAGCACCTCTGGCCCTGGAGTCTGTCTTGGCCGGCCAGGCCTCGGGGGCTGTATATATTCCGCCTCCTTATTTTAACTCTGGTGAGCTAAGGTCTAGACTCTAGATCAGAGGGTTTTACATTTTTTAATTATTTTTTGAATCTCGATGGAGAAAATATCAGAATTCTTTAAATTACGATTTCTAGTGTTTCAAACGTAGTGGCTCTGTAACTATGGGCTCTTTTTTTAAACTGTTAGGAGTTTGTTCTCTGAAAGGATATCTTCATTAGAGGTGATACTCTGCTGTGCAAACACCGTTTGGGGCCTAAATTACGACAAGATCACTGGTTCTTGAGCCAGGGCCTGGGAGCGTAGCTCAGTGGCCAAAAGCTTGCCTAGAAGGCCTGAGGCCCTACGTTCCAGTCCCCTTAACAAAAAAAAAAAAAAAAAAAAAAGAAAGAAAAAATAGTTCATGATTCAGAATTTTTTTCCTGCCTAAGGCATTTTTTATTTCCAACTTAGAAGCGAGATATAATATCCAAGGTCTACAATGCCTGAGACAGAAAACTGGCTTACATCTTGCAACTCCTTAGGACATGCAGAGGGCTGGTCAGATTAGTTCCTTCCTCATGTGGTTTTCCTAATTTCACTCAAAGGAGCTAATAGCTCCCAGAAAAAAAATAAATCCCTAACGTATTCGTGTTCACTATTTTTTTCTCGTTTCTTAATGGATTGTAAATTTTGAATTTCTTTTTTGTTTTTTTAATGGTAAAACACACATAGCGCATAATTGATCATCTTGCACATTTTAAGTGTCCAGTGAAGAGTCATTAAAGATACTTGCTCTGCAGCCTTCACCACCAAGCAGCTCTTGAGCCCATCCTCCAAAACTCAGCGCTCAGCACCCCATAAATGCTAACTCCCCATTTCTCCAGCCCCAGGCAACCACCATTGCACTCCTGTCTCTGCATTTCTCGGGAACTCAGATGGGTGGAATCATCCAATTACTGATTGTTCTTTTGTGACTGTCTCATGTCCTTTAGCAGAAGTAATGTCTTTCGAAGTTCATCCATGTGGTAGGCCCTGTGTGTCAGATTGCCCTTCCTTTTTCAGTTTTATTTTGTAGGAATGTTTTGAGTGTTTTGTTTTAAAGGCTTTTTTTGTGACGACTAAGAGAAGGACAGCCGCCCATTACCATGTGTATAAAAGACTCAGTAACAAGTTTTTGAGAGAGTTGTTTTCAGACAGGGTTTTGCTCTGTAGTTCAGGCTGGCTTGGAACACAATACGTAAACCAGGCTGACCTCAACTCAGGGCAAACCTCTTGGGTCTCAGCCTTTGAGTGCAGGGATTACAGGTGTGCCCCATGACACCAAGCACAAAGGTTATTGATCCTAATTATTCAGGCCTGCACTAAGAATTTCATTAAGTGACTTCCATGGGATTGGATGATTAACAACGGGATTAAGGACCAATCACAGTAGGAATAGGTACCTCTGAATCACTGAGGTGTCAGGTTTCCACCATGATTGATTTGTCTAAATGGTACGGAGTCCCGTAGGTGACTTCATAAAAGAGTAAAAATGAAATTCTCATTTGCTGTATTTTCAGTTAGTACTGTTTCTTAGCATTTACTAAAAAGATGCATGCACGGTGCCCTGCACAGGTTGGCACAGATCCTGGCCAGCAGGCTGCAGCTGAGCTTCAGCAGTGGGTGGGAGACTACATTTCAGTGGAATCCTGCTTAGAGGGACCTGGCACTTGGGGAGGGACAGCTGTGGCTTGTCATCTGATGTTTTTCTGGGCTACTTGGGGGCTTTATTCAGTGGGACTTGTGGCTTCTCAAGGCAGGCTGGTATTTCCAGAGGGTACCTAGACCTTGCAGGGACAGCTCCAGGAGTGGGTGCCGTCTGTCCTCTGGGAGCAGTGTGGCCTGGCAGTGGATTGGCCAAGGGTGCAGTCCTTGCGCTGTCCTTTCAGGCTGGCTGCTTGTGGTGCTTTCCTCCTCTGTCCTTCCTTCCTTTCGCCTTGCTCTCCTGGAATAGAAAGGTGGTGTGGAAAGTTGGAGAAGAAGCCCCGAGCCTAGGTATGAAGAGGAGGTGTCCAATCAGGATTTTGCAGGGCTGCCGCCGAGGCTTTGTTGGTGTCCAAACTGCTGCTGCAAAAGTTTCTCATGTTAGAGGATGTTTGGCTTGTGCCGAAACTTTTAAGACAAGTTCTGAGATAACCTTATCCCTTTGAGAATACTTGTTTTTTCACTTAATACTGTTAACAGGGACAGGATTTGCTGAATATGCTGATGTTTTAGCCTCTTCTGCCCCCCACCCATCATTGGGAAGAGCACATGGGACTACTTCCACCCCTCCTCCATCACTTTGGGCAGATGGTGAATTAGGTAGCTACGATTTCGGCATGTGGCGGTGAGAAATGCTGGCTAGGGTTACTGGTCTGCCAGCCCCATGCTGTAAGGCGCGATGAATATTTATAGTTCACCCATTAGTTCAGCAGACATTACTGAGTGACTGAGCTGTGTGAGGCTCCCAAGTGGCAGACACAAGTAGGCCCTGTCATCATAGATTTACAGTCTGGCTTGGGGACAGATAGTAATCATAGCGAATGCAGAACTGCAGCTCTGGCAGTTGTGCCTGAAGAGGGGTCTGTGGTCTATGGGGGTGTTAAGGCTGGGGGATTAGGAGGGTAGCCTGGAGAAGTGAGGGCTGCTGAACAAAGTGGAGGACGGAGGGGCACAAAATGGGCAGAGCAGTGGCTCCAAGTGCACAGCCTGGTGGTGGGGAGGCTGGGGTGGGCCCTAGAGCCGCAGGAAGGCTCCAAGTGCACAGCCTGGCGGGGGGGAGGCTGGGGTGGGCCCTAGAGCCGCAGGAAGGCTCCAAGTGCACAGCCTGGCGGGGGGGAGGCTGGGGTGGGCCCTAGAGCCGCAGGAAGGCGTGTTTGGCTGAGGCTGCGGTTGGAGCTCAGGCTGCGCCTCCTCAGCCTGCTCAGGCAGTTTTGTTCTTACCTCAGGCTTTTGACCTAGAAGATGATGTGGTTGGACAGGCCTTTTGGAAAGCTGACTGCAGCCTCTAGTGAGAGACTGCCAGAAGAGGGGTGTTGAGTGTGGGTAGTACGGTAGACTTGCAGAGAACTAGCTAGTAGGAGGTGTGGACTGCTTGGGCCAGGGGTGGTGGGGGTGCAGAAATGGGCACAGTGGGGGGCCCTCGGGGTGAGGCTGATGCATGGGCTGAGGGCATTGTTAAGGGAGCTTACAGAACAGCATGGACAGTGCAGCCATGGCTGGGATCTGGAATCCTGGAGAGTGCTTTGTGTGTGTTCCGAATAAACCTGTGTCCATGACAGGTGAGAGTTCTCTCCAGTCAAGCTTCACTGCTATGGTTCCATTATTGGCATTGGATTTATGCCTGAGGGTGGGGAAAAAGTAGATAGCTAGAAGGGTCTCCAGTTCCCAAATGCTAGGGCCAGCTGAGGGGTCGGCAGTCATCAGATGTGGGCCCCTCTGCCTGCCCTCCAGCAGGAGAACTTATTTTGGCAGTGACCAGTAGTGCCTCACAGTTTGGCTGTTTGGGTTCTTTGTTTGTGTTTTACTTTTTTAGTGCTGGAGATTGAACCCCAGGCCTCTGCCATGCTAGGCAAGTGGCACTCCGTCCTTTTTTAAAATTCTAATTAGAGACTGGGCGTGGTGGCGTGTACCTGTAATCCCAGCACCAGGGAGGCTAAAAACAGGAGGATCACTGTGAGTCTGCTCTGTGTAGTGAGACTCTATAGACACAAAAAAACATTTTTAAAAAAGTTAAAAAAAAATTAGAGACAATATTGTTGACTTGCCCAGGTTACCCTTGCACTTGGAATCCTTCTGCCTCAGCCTCCAGAGCATATGACATTCTGGATGTGCTCTACCACTCCTATCTTTCTTGTTTTGTCTTCCTGAGACCATGTCACTAAGCTGTCCATGCTGGCCCTAAACTTTCTTTGTAGTCCAGACTGGCCTCAAACTCTCAGCAATCCTCCTGCCTCAGCTTTCCAACTGCTGATCACAGGTATGTACCACCATGGCCCATCCTGCCTAGCTGCCTCTGTGGGGTCCATCCCCCACCCCAAAGGGACTCTTTCTGGTCTTTTTTGGTTTTGTTTTTGCTATTTTCTTTTTTAGTACTAGGACTTCAGCTCAGGGCCTCGCGCTTGCAGGCCAGGTGCTGCGCTGCTGCGGTACATCCTTGTCCCTGCCTCCTTCTTTTTTTTTTTTTTTTTTTTTGTGGGACCAGGGTTCGAACTCACAACCTTGCACTTGCCCAGCAGGCACTTGTGCCTCAGAGCTATCTCCCCAGCCCCCTGCTTTTAAAGAGGTGAAGACCCCAGATGTTTCCCATAAACCTGATCTTCATTCCTCTTTTCTCTCAACCCTTTTACACTGGCCTCATTTGTTAATTATTGCCCTAAATATTAGTGTTGTGATTTTTTTTTTTTTTTTTTTTTTTTTGGCTGTACCAGTGATTGAATGTGATTTCTAATAAAAGTTGAATAATTTTATTAATAGCTACATTTTGGGAAGGGAAAACAGTATCATTTAGTGAATTACCCCACCCCCACATACACACCTTTTTTTTTTTTTTTTTTTTTAAGAGTTTATTTATTTATTTTTTCTTGTTTCAGAACTTTTGTTTGTTTGTTTATTTTTATGGCCGGCTCAGCCTGCTTTGAGGGCAGGGCTGGCGCAGCATGCGGTGCCGGGGATCGAGCCGCAGTCCCTACAGCCACCTAAGCGGGCGCTTTAGACCACTGAGCCATCCTGCTGGGCCCCTACACACCTTTTTTGTAATGCTGAGGTAGAACCTAGGACCTTGAACTTGCGGGCAAGTTCTCTACCACAGATTTGTGCATTTTTAGCCCAGCTCTTTTTCTTGATATTGTTTGTGTTTTTGTATATCTTCCAGTTTGGAGATTGATAAAATGGTGGATCATGTCTGATTTCTTTTGGTATTTGGATATTTCATCTCTAATCAAAAAATAATAAAATTCACAGTTGGCTTTCAAAATTAGGAATCATATTGAGTTAGCCCTTATAGCAACTACAGTGAAACTTCTCTCAGTGACTCCAATTAGTTTTTAAGTGCTAAATGTGTATATGTATATTTATTACCACTAATTATACAGGGAGTGTTTTTGTCTTTTTGAGACAGGGTCTCATTATGCAGTTCAGGCTGGCCTTGAGCTCACCTTTGTAGCCCAGGCTGGTCTTGAACTTGCACTGATCCTCCTGCCTCAGCCTCCCACATGCTGGGATTACAGGTGTGCATCACCATGCCCAGCCCAGAGTGGTTGTTTGAAGAGACTAGAAAATTACATTATTTCCCTCCTAACCTCTTTGTTAGCCATACCTGTTTTTTGTTTGTTTTCTTCAGTACTGGGGATTGAACTCAGGACTCTGTGCTTGCCAGACAAACATTTATTCCATTGAGCTATCCCCAGCCCAGCCACACCTGTTGACCAGGGGAAGTTGGCAGACTTCTGTAAGTTAGAACCACACAAAAGTACTGTGTTGTAATATGGCTTATTTTTCTATAAAGTAAGGTGCTTAACATTCTTTTTATGCATTATCTTTTCAAATTAAAAAAGTAAAGAGCTGTAAAGATAATAATTTCTTTCATGTACTTAGGTAAACTATTTAGTGTTTTCATACCTCTTTTGTCACCAGGTGGAGTTTTGTTTTTGTTTTGAGGCTTACTGTATTGCCCAGCTGGTCTCAATCTCCCGGGCTCAAGCAGTCCTGACTTAGCTTTCAAAGTGGCTGGACTACAAGCGTGTGCCACCACCCCTGGCTAGAGGAATTGAAGTGAAAAGGATAATTTATTTTACACAAAATAAACTAAGATAACGTTTGTATCTGAGATTGAGACACCTGACCTTCACATGGAAGCAGTCTTTCCTGGATATGTCTTACAGGTTTTTCAGTGTAACTTGTTAGCTAGAACCTTGGGTGCCTATAAACCAGGTGAAGTTTGCCAGATGGCAACGTATAAAGTCAGTACAAGGGCACACTCTGGTTTCTCTTCCTGCATCCTCTGTGTGTCCTTGTTGTTGGAATGCCCTAATGCCTCCCATGGGCGCCTTCCTTGTGTGTGGAAGCCTTGTCCTGTGCCCTTGTGTCTTGGTGCCAGAGCAGTGAAACTAAGGGAAATGAGCTTGACCTCAGCCTAACGGAGACACAATGCATAAGCAGTCACCGTGCAGCTCTGCAGACAGAGCCAGGGCAGGGCAGCCCTCCTGGGCGCAAGGTATTCTGAGCTGCACAGGATGCCTGAGGTATTCTGGGGCTATACAGGATGCTTTTCTAGTAGCAGAAGTTGGTCCCAGTTTCTATTCTTCTCTCTAAGCTCATCTATAAATAGATGGCAGTGCTTTTTCAAATGAATGGAAGACTTTGCTAATATAACCATCCTTTTAGTCCTAGTATGCTTGAGAAAGTAAATCCTCCTTTTTTTTTGGCAGAACTGGGGATTGAACTCAGGCCCTTGCACTTGCCAGGCAAGCACTTATTCTACTGAGCTATCTCCCCAGCCTGAGAAAATAAATCCTAAGGGCAAAGTAAAAAACACCTGATGGACCCAACTTTCATTGATTAAAAAGGAGAGAAATAGTATCACCCAAGGGTCAAACTGCATTACAAGTGGTGTGTATTGAGTTTTGACAGTCTTTTTGTTAAACTTTGAAGTTGATTTCCACAACCTACTTTTGTTTTCCAATTTTGCTTGAGAGGCCATTTCAACATTTCTGACAAGAGTGGTCCTAGCAGGTAATGTAAATACATAACTGTTTTCACCAAAGAAGGGGCAGGGGAACTAGCTCCTGCAGGCCCATACTGGCAGTGGCCTGTTTTTCTAAGGTCAGCTAGCTGAGAATGGTTTTTTACATATTAGAAGAGTGGTTTTAAAAAGAACAATCCCCCCCTCCCCCCAAGCTTATTTACTCTCTGGCCACTCACAAAAATATTTTTTGCCAATCCCTGCTGGTAGGATAATGGCAGTTATTGTTGTCATTGTTATAACCTTGTGGATATTTTATGGCTGGACTGATATTTTGGAAGCAGAGCCACACTATTAGGACCAATTTTTTTTTACAAAAATTCACAAAGAACAAAGAATGTGTTCTGTGAGCTAGTATGAAGCGCATCTAGGCCTTGAGTCTGGACAGCTGTTATAAAAACCGTCAGGAAGGAGCATGCAGGTTGGTGCTGAGGTGGTATTCTAAACAAGGCTGGTGTTTGTGGCTGTTTTGAAGTGAAAGTGGCACGATCCTGTCTCATACTCCTTCGCCTTCATCTAATGACAGATTTCTGACTTATGCTTAAAGAAAACAATTTGTGCCTCAGACTTGAGTTGGAAAAAAAAAATGTCCTATCAATCAGTTGTCTTCTTGGCTGTTGAGAGCAGTATGTAAAGTTTGGACTGTAGACTGTGTCATAATTTGTTTTGTTTTTTCAGACAGGGTCTTGCTACATAGTCCAGACTGTCCTTGAACTCACTGTATAAGCCCAGGATCTTGATGATCCTCCTGCCTCAGCCTCTTTTGAGTGCTGGGATTATATGTAGGTGTGCACTGCTCTGCCTTGCAGCAGTGTCATAATTCAATCCCAGATTCAGACCATTCCATCACTATCCCACTCTGCTGGATTTTACACTTCACAGAGTTTATTTCTTCCTATAACCATGTTCACGCTTGCTACTTGGATCCCTGGTTTGCCTGGCTGCAAAGCCAGAAGCAAGATGGTTTCTAAGAAAGAGCATCATTACTACTGGTGGAGCAGACTTCAAGTTCTTACTTTATGGGCAGATGTGTAGGGGGTAACCACATAGGTATATGTGCTTGTCTCCCAGTGGACGGTCTCAGGCAGGTTCCTTCCGCTCGCTCTGCCTGCACATCTGCAGACAAGACCCTGCATGCCCACCTGTGACAGCTGATGTGACCTCGGGGAGCACCTGGCCCTGGTTGGGAAAGGCCGTGTTCTACTTGTAACTACTAAGTTCTAATCTGATTAAAAGCTTTTCCATCCCATGATGCTCATTCTTTTTCCTTCATCTTAAGACAGTCTAACGAAATAATGCAGTGAATAGACTTACCTTTTTATCCTTTGGCTCCCACAGGGGAGTATCTGCAACTCCGTCAGATTTTTAGGTCCTAGGGATATTGATGATCACAAAGGCCTTATAAGGAATTGCCCTCTCCCTGGTCACAGCAAATGGTGGCAGAATTCATTTCATCTGGTGTGCATTTCAGCTTTAGGTGCACACTGACCTGCCCTTACCCAGAGGCCAGAGGACCAGGGAAACAGGCGTAGTTCTACATAAAGTAGGCTTCTGTGTAGAATCTAAAGGAAACAGACCTTGCTTAGTGCCTCCCCAGAGGAAGGCTTAATGCCAGAAGCCTACGTTGCAGTGGGAGAGACTAATATATAATGTCCAGCAGCAGCAGGAGGACTAGGTCCAGGTTTTGCCAAGGGGTATTTTTTATTTTACTAGTTGTTGGCTGAAAAGTTCAACTTGTTACACAGAGTGACTTTTGATTGGTCAGAATGTGACATGTTCTGGTCTTTCAGTAAATCACTAAATGGGCACTGTGATGATCTTTCTCCCAAGACCCTGTTGGTGCACTTGGTACT
The DNA here is from genome assembly GCA_004027025.1 of Myocastor coypus. Taxonomy (NCBI): domain Eukaryota; kingdom Metazoa; phylum Chordata; class Mammalia; order Rodentia; family Myocastoridae; genus Myocastor; species Myocastor coypus. The sequence continues at coordinate 79,371 of PVJA010001549.1, forward strand.
TTGGTGGAAGGCCTTCATCACCTCCCAGGCTGCCCTAGATTGCCCCATCATTTCTCAGATGTTGTAGCTTGGAGGAGTTAACAGTTTCAACTGTGCTTGGCCTGTTGCTCCATTACTGTCTGGATTTCTTATACTGTGTGACTTGGAGGGAGATTCAGTCTTTTTTTTTGAAACTTTGTTTGTTTGTTTAGGGCTGATGTAGAATGTGGTGCTGGGATCGAACTGTGGTCCCTGTGGTTGCCTAAGTAGGTGCTTTAGACCACTGAGCTATCTCACCAGCCCTGGAGATTCATTCAGTCTTGCTCCTTCTGTTCCTGAGAGAAACTTGAACCACAAATTGCTGTGTGAAGAGCATAAACATTAGGTCTGGATTGGTCCTCATGAGCTATGTTGTGTGTAATGTAGTGTTCTCGTTAGGGCACTGCATTGCCTGAGTTACATAATGAAGGGTGTTGCATCTGGGTGCTGAGGTATTTGCTTACATAATACGTTGTTCTTTGGGTGAGACTTTTAAGTGAGCCTTTGATGAGGAGATAGGATGAGAAGAGCTTGGTGTCTTACTAAGAATCTGGCTAGACAACGCAGTGTGGAAATAGGGTAAAAATGAGACTATAGATGCCTTATAGGAAACATTGATCTGCGCCAGCTTACTCTCCCCCATGCATGTTTTAAAAGTGCAGTTGACATGAAAACATAGAACTGTCCCCAGCTATTACTCTAGTACTCCAAAGGAGGGAGGTATGGGACCCAGCTGGAAATAAAACTTTGTCTTCTTTTTTTTTTTTGACAGTACTGGGGAATGAACTCCGGGCCTTTGCATTAAGCTATATCATGGTCCTTTTTCATCTTTGAGAAAGGGTTTTGCTGTTACTAAGTTGCAAGCTTGGTTTAAACTCCTCTTTCTCTTGCCTCAGCCTCCTAGAGTGCTAGGGTTACAGGTGCAAACCACCATACCAGGCTAGGATATCGTCTTAATAGCAATTTTCTGAGATGTGGAAATTGGGAATGAACATAGTAAAATATGAGATGTCTACTGAGTAGTCATTTGAACACACACACACACACACACACACACACACACACACACCCTTGTAGCTGGATGGAGGAAGGACCATTTGAAGGAGTGGAGGAACAGTACAGCCAACCAATAACTGGGGTTGAGATGGACAGAGGTAGTCCAGTATCCACTGGGTCTTCACTCCCATCTGAGAAATCATGTATATAACTGTAATTGTATAGTAACTATAACATGCAGTACTTGTGATAAAATCTAAAGTGTTGAGTTTAGTTTTTAAACAGCATAACTTCAGAAACAAAGTGATTTGGAGCTGGGCGTGGTGGCGCACGCCTGTAATCCCAGCACTTGGGAGGCTGAGGCAAGAGGATCGGTGAGAGTTTGAGACCAGCCTGGGCTTCCAAAATGAGCTCAAGGCCAGCCTGAACTGTACAGCGAGACCCTGTCTCAAAAAGACAAAAAACAAAACAAAACAAAAAACAAAGTGATTTGGAAATATTTTTCTGATATTTGCTTAGTCAAGCGAATTAGTATAAGCTTCCTGACTTAGTTTGTCTTTACTGTATTGTTTTTTTTTTTTTTTTTTTTTTTTTTTTTTTTTTTTTTTTTTTTTTTTTTTTTTTTTTTTTTTTTTTTTTTTTTTTTTCTTTTTTTCTTTTTTGGTTGAATTGTTTTTTAGGGGAGGTTTATTTTTTTGTTTTTGGTGCGGTGCTAAGGACTGAACCCAGGGCTTCCAGCTTGCTAGGCAAGCATTCTACCGCTGAGCCAAATCCCTAGCCCCTCCTGACTTAATTTAGATTTTTTTTTTTTTTTTGGTTGGCTGGTTTTGAGACAAGTTCTCACTATGTAGTTTCGATTGGCCTTGAACTCACTGTGTAGCCTAGGCTGGTTTCACATTTATCCTCCTGCCTCATCCTTCCAAGTGCTGGGCTTACAAGTGTGCTCCACCATGCCCAACATGTTCATGTGATTTTAATGAGGGTCAGAGATTTGTTTGAGAAACAGCACCAGGGTGTTATAAATTCAGCTTATGTCTTGCCCCAAAATAACAGGTTAGCAAAGGAATTGTTTTGATTTTTGTTGTTTCCCAGATTTCCCCTGCCGTACTAAATTAGAGAGTAAAAACTCCTTACAGACTTCTAAATTGAGAAAGAAAATAGTGCATTCCAGATGACAATGAATTTAGTGTCCTACGTTTTATGAGTCTAGATTAAAAATCGTTGTAGCATGTAATAGCTTTCTTCACTTGTCCCTTGTTTTTGTCTTTTACAGGATCCTGACTGTGCATATAATTTCCATAAACTAAATTGGTGCTGAAATATGAATGGCCCTATAGTAAAACTGAAGTCATGCTATAGAATCAAAATTTCCCGACTTTATTAGATGAAGAGCAAATGACCTTAAGTGAGAACGTATTTTTGTGAAAAAGTGAATGCAGATCGTGTTTTTAAAAGATAATTTCTTCTGTAGAATGTAACATCCTTTGATTCACTCTTTCCCCTTTCGTGTGTAAAGTATTGTCCTGTTGTCCAGTAATTGTGGTTTAGATTTCCTGTTAAATTTGCACACATAACTGACACACTCCCAGCATGGAAGAAGTTGTTCTGGCAGCTTGCAGGTAGCAACCCAAAACAGCATCATGCAGCTTAACTGACAGTGTAGGGTTCAGGTGCAGCATCCGGACAGACCATTAGCAGGTCAGGGTGTTCACAGGCCTGGCACCTGGAGAGGCGAGGGAGCCCCACTGCAGGGAGAGCACCTCTGAGCAGACTGTTCCAGCTCAGTTTTGAACTAGGGGAAGCGGCCCTCCAAGTGACTGCTCAGAAAGTTGCCTTCTGGTTCTGAGGTCATGGTTTTCTGTGATCAAAATGAGTACAAAAGAGCACTGGTTTGTCTGCTTTTGGTGTTCGTTAAGCAGTCTTAACATGACAGGAAGTGAATCTGGGGGCAGAAAGTGGCTTACTTTCAGAGGCGAAGAAGGAGCTATTTCAGATTTGAGATTCTTGGAGTATGGGGCAGGTTATTAGTTACATGGGCTCTAGCCTCCTTCCATAGAGAGAGGAGAGAGTTTTGCATGGTTTTCACCCTGGAATTTAGAAATACAGACCTTGTAATTCAAATCACTGACTTAACTTTAGGAATGACATCAAAGAGGTTTTTTTGTTTTTTGTTTTTGTGGGACCAGGGTTCAAACTCATGACCTTGCACTTGCCAGGCAGGCACTTGTGCCACAGAGCTATCTCCCTGGCCCTCTAAGAGTATTTTTGATTACCAGGATTGGTAATTGCTTAAACCATCCTGCATAACACTTCTATTTCTTCAACTATTTAAAAGAGATTGTCAGGAGGCTGAGGCAGGAGGACCACAAGGTCACAAGTCCAAGGCCAGCCTGGGCAATTAGGGGGATTCTGTGTCCACATAAAGACTGTCAGAAAAAGATAAACTTATTTTTAAACAACGTCCATTCGGAATCATACTACAAAATAGATACTTTATCACTGTTTTAGTTCTGTACATAACATACATCAGCATGGATACCTGCTTAAAAGTTAACAGAAACCCAGCTCCTGGGCTAAGGCTGTACCTTGCTGATGTCTTAAGGACTAAGCATATCTGCTTTAAGCCTAACCTAATGCTGGTGAGGGAGTAATGAGGACAGTGGAGAGAAGGGAGGGGACGTGGTGCTGAGATCATCATCAAAGTGACCCTGGAAGCTCCACTAAAGTGCTCTCGCCATCTCTGAAATGAGGCCAGTGCCTGCCCTATGGTGGCAGAAGGGTCCCCAAGGCTTGGGCCTGTCTGCCCTAGTCTTCAGGAGACTGGACCAGGCTGGCTGGCCCATGACAAGGACATGCAATTGTATGGGTTTTTTATTCTTTTATACAAATGAGCTTGTCATAATCAAGTATACAAGTACATAAGTATTCCAGGGGCTGGGAAGATAGCTCAGTAGAATAAGCGCTTGCCTGGTAAGTGCAGAGTGCTGAGTTCAATCCTCAGTACTGCAAAAAAAAAAGTATATCAAAATGAAATGATAATAATTAAATTATAATTGCACATATATTTATAATTTATAAACAAATATATATTTATAATATAATTATAAACAATGGTGAGCAGAAAGGTATCAAAGCTTTCCTAACTCCTTTACATTTTTATCTTATTCTTCCTACATCTTTTTAAATTTTTAGAGTTGTGTTAGTACGTGTTTGCAATGCATGATGGTCCTGTTCATCAGACCATGTGCATACTACATTTTCTTTTGTTCTCTTGCTGCCAGGCTTGCTGGCAGTTAAAATTTGCAACAGTGAGTATTCAGTCTTTTTTTTTAGTCTATTTTGAGTTAAAATTGACAGTCACATTTCCTAAAACTAAATGAGTCCTCTGCTGAACTGGACAGAGAAACTAGCTACAGCTGCTTCACAGCTACTTGGCTTTTCAGGGAGAGAAGTTGGCCGCTCCGACTCTGCCCTCTGTGGTTGTGACCTTGCATATCTCAGCGATTAGCACTTGGGCCAAGACTAAGCACAGAGCTTTTCACACCTGCTCAGGAAGAAGGAGGAGGGGCAGCGGGGAAGGCAGTGCGGTGGTGGTGTCAGTGGGCCAGGTCGGGGTCTTGCTCAACACTTCCCAGGAAACTTGCCTAGTCTGGCCCCTGGCAGCACTGAAACCTGAGGAGGCAAATTTGAATCCTTTGGCTGATTAACTTCTGCTGGGGGAGAAACCACTGTCTCAAGGACAGCATCCACAGCACAGCGTCCACAGCAAGAGCCACAGATTCTACTGTGAGCACCAGGAGGTCCAAGAGCAGCTGACAGTGGCTACAGGTCCCTGTATCAAGCAAGTGTGGCCACCACTTGTGGTTCCTCGGAAGGCTAAAGAACAGCTGAAAAGCTGCAGGCTGGCACTTTTGTTCCTGTAGGGTGTTGTCTAATAATTACCAGAGTTATGACAAGCTGACTCTTGTCAGCTATGACTTTTGTCTAACATACATCAGAATTTTTATTACTATATATCTGTACTCATTTTTGTTGATTTGCTATACACATTTTACTGACACGCCTGGGAGTTTTTTCAGAACTGGCCTGCCTTTGGTCTCTTACATTTTCTTAAACCCGCTGATCAAGAAGCTTTTTAAATTTTTTTAATAGCATTGGGGATCAAACACAAGACCTGTGCAGCAAGGCAAGAGCTCTACCACTGAGCCACATCCCCAGCCTCAAGAAGCGCTCAGTGTGTGCTTCTCAGTCCTCCCTCTGTGGTGCTGGAATGGAAGCCAGGGTCTCACACATGCTAGAGAAATTTTCTTACCACTGAGCCGTAGTCCTAGCTTCCCTCACCCCTCTTGGGAGACAGAGTCTCCCTATATAGTTCATGCTGGCCTCAAACCTCAGTATGTAGCATGCTGGTCTTGAACACTTGATAATCCTCATGTCTTAGAATCCCAAGAAGCAAGGATTATAGGGCATATCCCACCACACTCAGCTTCGTGAGTGAGTGAGTGAGTGATCTGTCCCTCCTTGGTTATCTCTAGTTTTGAAGAGGAGGTAGTATGAGATGCTCTGGTGTGATGTAGATACAGAGAGCCTGGTAGAAAGCAGCGAGGTATGGTCATCTCACCCATTGGACTGCAGATTTACCAACATGTTTTTTTTTTTATCCTGTTACTTCCGTCCTTAGCACATCAGGAAGAACACTCAGAAAGCTTGGCTGTAGAGCTAGATTTCTTTTTTTGTAATGTATTTTGTATAAGGTCTCACTACACAGCTCTGAGTCCTAGTGATCCTCCTGCTTTCAGCCTCCTCAGTGCTATGATTACAGGTATGCATCACCACACCCAGTCTTAGTGGCTGGCTTAGCGTGCCCTCAGCAGGCTGGGGCCGGCATGAAATGTGGTGCCAGGCAGGGATAGACTCCCGGTCCCTGGGCTAGCCTCAGCAGGTGCCTAGTCTGCTGAGCTATCTCACCAGGCCTACAGCTAGATCTTGAATGGGTGTCACTAGAATTTCCTATCTAGCCTGCCTTTGCGTGCTTGGTGACATGTGGCTTCCACTATGAGCAAGATTTCAAGCATGGTGTCAGGAAAATATTTTAGCTGATGTGTGCATGAATTTCACTCTACTGTGTGAAAAATAAAAGCAAGAACCCTCATTTTTGCTACTCATTTTCTCTTTCCAGTGATGTTTTGCTGTCCATGAATAGCATCAGCATAGTGGCTCTTCTAACCATGTTTTGATAGTCCAATGAATACCTTTGAGAGTGATACCTGTTCTTGCCCCCCTCTGTCCTTAGAGAGTAACAAAATGGGCTCTGGGCTACTTTTCTGAAGTACAAATTGAACACTCCCAAGTCTAAAAACTTTTAACAATGTAAAACATGGTCATTGGCCTTTTAGATACAAATATTTTGATTCTCTACATAAACAGTTGTTACCAGAAGCAGCATTGTACTGGTAAGAAAGATACTTTCATTTTGGATAATAGCTGGAAACAGTTAGCTTTTAATTATTAGCCATTACTCTGATCCTCTCTAAAGGGGTGGTGGTAAGGAGGGCCAGGAGTTTTAAAGAGAAGCCAAACTTGCAACCCACCATCTGTCTTCTTTTGGGTCTCACACAGGCTAGAAAAATTCTCTTCCAGTGAGCTACAGGCAGCTGCCCTTGTGCATGTCTGTACTTTTGATGTGTTCATGCTAATGTGTTAGACATTGGTTGGTTGGTAGCCAGCACTGTGGAAGATGACCACACGTGTTGTGGTGAGAGCTGATGATTGGCTACATATTCGTGAAGATGGTGAGTGTTATCTTTCTCAAAAAAACAGGCGGACCACAGGATTCAGAAGGTGCTAGACTGCAGGCCCATGTGTTGTGCATTTCGTTAAATGAACAAGGCCTCTCTATGCCAGTGCGTGGAGATTCAAATCAACCTTTCCCCATGGAGGATCATAAGCAGCATTCAAAGCACTAGTTTTGATTTAAGGAGTGAAGTTCATAATGTCACCATGCTGGGCTTTGCCCCTAGAGCCCTGGTTGTCATTGGCATCACCCCTGAGCTTGGTAGGTGTAAATTTACAGCCCTGCCCAGCCGCAGTTTTGCAAGCTCCAAGTGAGGCCTATAACTGTTATGTGGGGTGCAGATGCCCAGATTTCCTAATCACTGGGAAGGGACGAGGCTCAGGCTGCCTTCTGCTAGCACACACTTCCTTTAGCAGTAGGAGCTGAAGGTAAAACATAGAGGATGTGTTTGGGCAAAACTTGTGTAAACAGCGCGCTGATTGTGGTATGCGGAGAATCACTGGAGTAAAATGGAGAGCAGCTGACTGAGGCCCCCCTGGACTAGATCTCACGGGGAGCAGAGCCTGTAGGGAAGAGCGGGGTTCTCCCTGTCCTGGCTGTGCAGTGGATAAAGAGCCGTCTCAATCTCTACTGCTAGCCTCAGGACGGTGAGGTAGGAGTGGAGTGATAGGCCACTGTGCGTGTCAGTTGGTTTGGCCGCTGGTACTCATTCCCCTAGACTGTTCTCACTTAGAGCTTTTTTTTTTTTTTTGTCCTTTTGAGGTAGGATCTCACTATGCAGTTGAGGCTGGCCTTTAGCTCACTTTTGTAGCCCAGGCTGGTCTCGAGCTCGCACTGATCCTCCTGCCTCAGCCTCCCGAGTGCTGGGATTACAAGCGCGCCACCGCGCCCAGCTCACTTAGAGCTTTAAAACGAGCTGGAGGGCCGGCCAGATAGCTCAGTGGATTAAAGCACCTGCACTGGGGCTGGGGGTTCGATCCCTGGGCCTGCCACGTGGGCCTCGCCCTTGGGGGACCCTGAGAGGGCAGTTGAGACGGGGTGTGGTAATTCCAGCTCTTGGGAGGTTGCAATCAGGCGGATCAGCAGAGTCCAATCTAGTAGTGTCCAATCTAGTAGTGAGACCCTGAACACCTTTAGACCCTTCCCTAAAATATAAAACAAAAACAGCAATAAAGAAACACACTAGGCAAGGTGACACCCCAGTAACAGTAGTAGCAACTTTGATAGGCGGAGGCAGGAGGATTGCAAGTTTGACCCCCACCTGGGCAATTTAGCAAGACCCTGTCTTATTATTTATTTATTTATTTATAATATATATAAATATATAAATAATGTAAATATATATATTATTTATATTTTTTATTTTTTGTCTTTTTGAGACAGGGTCTCACTGTGCAGTTCAGGCTGGCCTTGAGCTCACTTTTGTAGCCCAGGCTGGTCTCGAACTTACATTGATCCTCCTGCCTCAGCCTCTCAAATGCTGGGATTACAGGGGTGCACCACCCATGTCTCAATTTAAACAACATCCTACTCCCCTAAAAAAAAGAAAGAGATAGATCTGTAATCCCCACTGCTGCAGAAGCGAAGACCAAAAAGGGTACTTAAAAGTGTTTAGGTTTTCTAAATTAACCCCCCCACCACCACTTTTTTTTCCATCTTTGTTTTCCACTGATGATTTTTTTTTTTCTTTGCCAGCTTAACCCTCCCCAGGGGTGGGGTTGGCAAAATATGTGGTGCTGGGGGTCAAACCATGATCCTCTGCACCTGCCTAAGCTTACCCAGCAGGTGCTTTAGACCTCTGAGCTATCTGGCAGGACCCTTTTATTGTTACTGAGTTGCCCCTGATAGGTGTGTGTGTGTGTGTGCACGTGCGTGCGTGTGCGTGCGTGCACACGCATGTGTGCAGGACTTGAATTTGGGACCTTGTGTTTGCCAGGCAGGCACATAGGCCACTGAGCTCTCGGCCTGGCCCTCTGATAGTCTAGTTTGACATTTTTCAGCTGCTTTCTATTTGCAGCCACTAAAGAAATGAGGAGCAAGTTAATAAATAATCTCAGTGTCCTTCAACTGAGGAATGAGTAGACAGAAATGATGTATTATTTGGCATATTATGTCATCTATTCCACATATGTGTTCTACACATATGTGGAATATTACTTGGTAGTAGAAAGGAATGAAGTTCTTGCTGTCCAGTGGGTGAATCTTGAAAATATGCCAAGTGACTGGAACCGGTCACAGAGGATGATACAGTGGAAGGTCATATTTATGTGCAGTATCCAGAGTAGGCAAATCCATAGAGTTACACAGGATCATTATTGAAGTGGTCAGAGGAATAAGAATAGTGGGGAATTACTGCACAGGGTTTCTTTCTGGAGCAATGAACACTCTGAAACCAGTTGGCAGGTATTGGTTGTATTATTCTGTGTACTAAACACCACTGGATTGTGCGTTTCAAATGGGTGAATTTTAGAAAGTGCTGATTACTTTCCATGAAGCCATTTTTTGCCTATGACAACTAAATAAGAAAGAGTACTGACATCTTCAAGTGCAAATCCAATACAGTACTGTCTATGATTTTGGAATTAGGCCAAAACAGCACTGAAAAACTGCTCATTCCTCATCTGTTGTCAGCCGTGAGCCTGCGCCCTTCTGTGGAGAGAGCCTCGCTGTATCCACTTCCTATCAGGGCCTTTCTAATCACTTGGAAAGCCTTCTCCAAATATTTGAGAGCTGGGAAAAGTTGCTGAAGTGGCACCTTCGGAAGAAGGTTGGAATGTGGGAAAACAGCGAGGATGTTTGAATCGCAATACAAAGGGGCAGACTGTGGACGTAATCTAGGGCTGGTTGACTCATTGATCGGACTAAATATTGAGTGGATGATAAGGTGGGGATCAATCTGTTCTCACTGAATCCACTGCCTGAAATTCAAACACTCAAACACTACCATTTGAATTGGCCTTTCTATTTTAAAGAGCTTTCCTGGTACTTGAGTATATAAGAAAATTACTGCACCGCTGCCCCCACACACCCCCATACGCAGTGTTTTAGCTACTGTATAATTAAATCAGCTCTCCTAGGAGCCTGAGTCAATTGCCTGTGAGATTTTGGTCTTGGGGTTTTGTTTTGTTTTATTTTTTTTTCCCCTCCAATCTCAGCTTTTTTTTTTTTTTTTTTTCTTCCCCAGTTTGTCCTTTCTTTGTAAAAACCGTGAATGAGAGGTAATGTTAATGGAGTTTGAAGACTTTGGGAAAGGGGAGAATAACACTTCTCAGAGAAAAACTTGCATAACCAGACCTAATTACCAAAATGAGGGAAAGAGCTAGATGACAATTTGACATAATCCCCAAATTCAGTAATTACACATATGTTAGAAGTAAAATACAGTATTTCCTTTCCCCTTAATCACTTTCATTACTCAGACTCTTAGAAGGCATTTTGGATACCCTTTTGATAATTAAACAGGAAAGGAAAATGTATTCTGAAAGACTCTGGTTCTTGGAAAAGCTTTGCTAAGAGAACCGCCGGGGAGGTCTAGACATGCTGATCCTAGGGTTTCACTATCACAGGGTAGCAGAGGAATGCAGAAGCCTTTTAGCTGAATCAAGGAAGAAGTTTATAACTACAGGAGACGTCGGTGACCTGACAACGTGCCCAGACACCATATATCCCCTTTCCCTTTAAAAGCCGAGTCATTGTCCAGAGAGCCACACAGCCATGGACTTGAATGGTGTCAGGAGCCACATGAGATAGTTCTGAAGAGTTTGGGGATCCCTGTCCAGATACACTGTTCCATTGTACAAGGGGGAGCAGCAGGGACCACCTGTAAGCCCTCCACTGCCCTGTGCTTGGGGGATGAGCAATAGGGATGCTAGGTCTTCCAGGTGGGTGGCACCAGAGCCTGTGCTCTTCTGGTCTCTCTGATGAGAGTGGCTCCCTGGCAGAGCTGCAGGCTCTTCTTGGTCCATCCAGCCTTCCCTGGCCAGCTTCTCCTGGCACTCTATCTAGCATTGTTTTCCTCATGGTCAAGCAGTGTGAGGGGCCATCCTTTCCTGTGTGCAGGCAGCCCCAGCCATCTGCGCGCACTCAGGTGCACATGCGACTGTGCTTCTGGGTGCACTGCTAGCACGACAGACACGGAAGGGCAGGTCTAGACACTGCATTCACTGGGTAGGTGGATGAGGCCAGGGGGCCGGGCGTCATCTGCTTGAGGTCTGTGGCAGGGCAGAGACCCCAGGACCCCCAGCCTTCTCACCCCCATGCTCGTTTCTGTCCACTGACCCCCAGGTCTGGCCTGTGTTCAGAAGCACTTGGGCTCTAAGAAACCTACATCCTGGGACTGAGGGCCAGAAACCTGTGTCCCCAAAGCAGCTGGGGACATTCTAACTACTGCAGTGGATGGTAGCAGTGTTCTTTGGCAAAGCACTTCCAGGCAAGGGAGGTCTAACTGCCTGATGCTCACAGTGCCCACCGGTGCCCCTGGCACTGTATAGGTTATTTTATCTAAATTTCCAGTATATGTAGTGTGGTCATATCTGGCACCTTACATGTTCCAATATTTTAGAACTCTAAACAGCTAGAATTTCATGTCTTGGTTTAAGTGGAACAGCATTTGGAAGGAAGACACATGCTATTCTGGATCTTGCCTCACTTCTCTATACTACTTGGAGCATCAGCCAGCCTTTAAATGAGTATATCAGGGGCCCGGCAGGATGGCTCAGTGGTCTAAAGCGTCTGCTTAGGAAAGCATGGGCAGCTGCAGGGACTGCAGTTCAATCCCCAGCACCACATGCTGCGCCAGCTCTGCCCTCAGGGCAGGCTGAGCTGGCCATAAAAATAAATAAACAAAAGTTCTGAAACAAGATTAAAAAAAAAATGAGTATATCTTTCACGTATCAAGGTCTTTTATGTTATTAGGGGAAGAATGTATCATAAAGACTTAACTCTAGCCAGGCATGGTGACACACATTGTTAATCCCAGCACACTGGAGGCTGAGGCAGAAGTATCCCAAGTTTGAGCCTAGCATGAACAATTTAACCAGATGCAATCTCAAAATTAACCAAAAAAAAAGAGGGCCAGCCAGATCCTGAGCGGACTAAGATGCTTGCTCAGGCAGGTGCAGGGACCAGGGACGGGCCGGCCTCATCCTCAAGCATGCTGGATGGTGACTGAGACTGGGCATGGGAGAGCATACCTATAATCCCAGTGTTTAGGAGTCTGAAGCCAGGAGGGTCACTGTAGTGAGACTCTGTGCTAAATACATAAAAAAAAAAAAAATTAAAAATATAAGAACATTGGAATATTGTTCAGTACAAAACACCTTGGATTCAATTCCTAGTGTCTTAAAAAAAAAAAAAAAAAAAAGTCCCTCCTGTAGGAAACAGCATTTGGCAAATGTCCCCCCTGTGTGTGCTATGGTTGGACGCCGAGCCCCCTGTGGGCCCAGACACACTGTCTTCGTTGCACCTGTACCTGTTGTGTGCCTCGTGGGAAAGGTCAAAATACCTGAATGCCTTTTGCTGCTTTTTTTTCTTTTAAGCAACTGTGTAACATTAGAAATATTTCTGAGGTCCTCTCATCACCTGGCCCACCTCACTTCCCTTTGATTTCATCACTTACCTTACCATTTCATTTTGCTGTTTTGCCAAAATAGGTCTCAATATTAGCTGGATAGAGTAGGTGCCATTTGCTTGTCACTTTTTAAAATTCTAGGCAGTTTTACCTATTTCTGCTATCAACATAATCACCATTTTTTTGTTTGTTTGTATTTGGGGTCTCACTATGTAGATCTGACTTGTAGTGATTCTCCTGTTTACAGCCTCCCAAGTGCTGGGATTCCAGGCACATGCCACCATGCCCAGTCTGACATAATCAAAAGTAGCTGCACGGCATTCTGTGTTCTCTGATGCATCTCTAGTCATTTCACCACTTCAGCATTCAGGGCTTTTCTGATGGTGCCCACACCTTGTGGTGCTTGGCTTCTCCTCCCTGCACTTGCTGCCTGGTGCCACTGGAGCTGCCTATCTCACTGGAGGCCATGACTGGCTATGTGGAAAAATATATTAACAGTTACACAGTAGTTTTTAGAAGTGCCCCTTGGCTGGAAGTGGGACTGCACTTTATTACACCAGCGAACCCATGTGTGTGAACCCAGCTGAGCACTTGCTGAGACCACGAACTCAGCTGTCCACAGTCAGGATGTGTGGTGTATTTTTTGTGACTGGTGTGAAGGTGAGTAACAGAGTATGCTGTTGTCACACTGCCAAGTGGCTTAGAGTTCTGTAGAAAGTTCAGGGGGACACCAAGAGAAAAGAACCCTCCATTGAGTGTGTCTGTTTTGCTCTGTTTCAGATCAATGTCCGGGTTACCACCATGGATGCAGAGCTGGAGTTCGCCATCCAGCCAAATACCACCGGAAAGCAGCTCTTCGATCAGGTTGGTTTCTGACCGTGAGAGAATTACCATTTAGAAAACAATGTTCACAGAATCCAAATGATTTTGTCACCTGTATTACCTTGATCTGCTAACTCAAGGTAACAGATGAAGAAGCTCTTTGAAATAAGTACAGTGCTTTTACCGTCCTGTGGCACTGTTATAAAACACCTTAAGTCAGGAGATTTCTGTAAAATATTTGCTGGTGATTTTATTTGTATTTGTTTTTATCCTAATAACAGCTACTCCAGGGTTGGCCAGATAGCTCAGTGGACTAAAACACCTGCTTAGGCAGAGCACGGTGACTGGGACTCCATGTGCTATGCCGGCACTGTTCCCAGGGTGCGCTGGGGACTGAGACTGGGCATGGTGGCACATGCCTGTAATCCCAGCCCTTGGGAGGCTAAAAACAAGAGGATCACTACAAGTCTGATTTACGTAGTGAGACCCTGTGGACTCTGTACTAAATATAGGGGGGAAAAATTGACAGCTACTCCAAATGCAGTCTTATCGTAGTAGTTCAGCATTTTCCCCAACGTGGACAGATAACCATTATTTGACTTCATTTTTCAGAGTTATATCACAAGTCAGCAAACTTTATACAAAACAACTAGATAGCAAATATTTTTGGCATACAGTTCACATACCCTCTGCCATAACTATTAAGCCTGGTCACTGTAGTATTAAAAGCAGCCATAAACTCATGAATGAAGGGCCTGGCTGTCTTCCAGTAAAACTATATAACAACATCAAATTTTTATGTGATCACCCCTGATTCATTAAAAGAAACCTATTATTCTGGGCTGCACAAATGGCAAAGGCTAGCTGTCCTGCTTGCTTGCTTGATTGATGGATGGATTGAATTGATTTAATTTTTGGTTTTATGAAACAGGGTCTCACTCTGTAGTCCAGGCTGGCCTTGAACTCAGTCTCAGTATGTAGCCTAGGCTTGAACTCATGATGATCCTCCTGCCTTAGTCTACCAGGGTGCTAGGGTTACAGGCTTGCAGCACCATGCCTGGCTGTTGTCCTGCTTTATGTTAAAAATGCTTTTGTGACTGAGATGAAACCAACTTTGCTAATGTGAGCACCATGACGCTGACATGGTGAGGGTCTTTAGACACCTGGGACCAGCTCCAGAGGACCAGGCTCTGTGGTCCCTCTGGTTACGTTCTTTCTCCGCTATGTCTCACGTTGTTTCTTAATACTTTCAATGGTCAGCTCTACCAGGCCAAAATGGCCTTTTTGGTAAGAAGTTTTTCTAGCATGCTTTACATGATGGAAATAGATGTTATTTCATCAAAAACATACTCCATCCCTCCTGCTGCCTTTTTGCTCCCCTGCCCATCTTCTTGGGTTGAATGGGCTCTGATGGTGAGGGACACATCTGAGAAGCATTGTGGTGTGTAGGTCACTGGCAGACCTGTGGTGAGTGCCCGTGGGTGGACAGAGGCCATTCCGGAGAAGGTGGCATGGGTGCTTTGCATCCCTCTACCTCCCCCAAAGCCCAAAGAGGCAGAGATTAAGCACAGGGAGCCACTGTGAATGCAGGAAATTGTCCCAAGCTCTAGAGAACAGGGTTTGCTTTTCTTGGCTAAATTTCACATGAGGGCAAGTATCCCAGGGAGCACAGGGCCAGAGGTAAGTTACAAGGCACTTGGACCAGAGCCTGCTTTCCAGAGAGGCCCCGCTGGCCCCAAACCTGAAAATGAGGGGCTAGTGACTGGGGAAGCTCAGGAGGTCGATTTTCTTACATTTAAAGAATCCGGGTAGGGCCCGGCAGGATGGCTCAGTGGTCTAAAGCACCTGCTTAGGAAAGCTTGGGCAGCTGCAGGGACCGAGGTTTGATTCCCGGACCCACATGCTGCACCAGCCCTGCCCTCAGGGCAGGCTGAGCCGGCCATGAAAATAAATAAATAAACAAAAGTTCTTAAAACAAGAAAAATAAAATAAAATTAAAAATAAATCCGGGTGGCACCACTCAGGCTTTGTTACCCTCTGTCCTGGTGGTGTGAGTGGTTCTGCACCTGGCAGTGGTGCCAGGATTTGAACAGGCTGCTCCAACAGGGGGATGTGGTCTGGGCAACCAGGCACTGCTACTGCTATTGCTGTTGTTTTGAGGTGGTTCCATAGGCCTGCATCACCCAGTTCTACTCTGGGTAAGACTGGATTGAGAGTTAAACTAATTTGAATTTATTTAATTTTTGGTTTCTCCTGAGACTGGCCAAGTGTGGGCAATGCACTGGCCTCCAGTGTTGGCCTTGCCTCTGGCCAGCATGTCCCTTGGTCACCCTCCCAGGCCCCATAGTCACTATGACTGAGTGGTGAGGTGTCAAACAAAAATTTTTAGAAGCAGAGACTAAAACTAGAATCAGGCAAACTAGGCTGCAGGTACAGAGAACTGCCTGGCGGGAAGCTGCTTCGTGGGCCAGACTTGCTGGATGTGGCCAGGTGAGAAAGACATGGGAGGCTGGCAGTGCCCGCTTCCCTGCCCATCTGTCCTCACGTCCACTGCTCACAGCAGTGTGTTGCTGTCTGTCACAGCTCCAGTGCAAGGCTCTGGTTTGCTGGAGAACATCGTGGGGCCTGCAGCTGTGGAGTGGGCACTGGGGCACAGAGCTGGGACTGGGTGGCCTCAGAATGCTGGGGTACTGGGAGGATCCCAGCTGTTGCCTGAGGCTAAGTGAAGCAGACGCATCTCTGCCTTTTCCTTCTGAAATGTGCCATCGGAACCCTGCGGGTTGGGTACTGCAATTGGGGAGCTCCTTGATATCAGGGCATCAGTGGGAGGTAAATTAAAGACCCTTGAGGGGCACTTTTTAGGAATGGGGGATTATCTCATATGAAAGAACTAGGGAATGGTGGTTGGAATGCCCTGAGCAAAAGGTTGATTCTCCTGAGCCATATTGGGGAAGCTATGTCACCCTGAAGTGTAGACAGACACCAAGAAATGAGAGATTCCTACAGCAAAGATGTGCAATAGGTCAGGACAACTGAGGTGGGTCTCTGCTGAGAGGGTGGGGTCTTGGCTTGCTGACACAAGTGGATGTAGTGGATGCAGGAGAGAACTGAGTAGTGGCCCTGGCAGTCAGAATAAACTTGTGTGGTAGAGAGGGCAGCCAGGTGTGCAGGAAGGTCTTCCCAGCCAACCCCAGGTCCGGCTGTGGCTGTGAAATGGAAAAGCTGGATGAGGTGGCAGGGCGCTGCTTTGTGGAGCCCAGGAGACCAATAGGTGGTTGTAGAGACCTGCTCTGTCTGGTCTGCGCTCAGCTGCCCTAATCACAGGAAATGTGGGGGCACACAGAGATCCAGGAACCGAGTGCTTTGGAAGAACCTTAACGTCCTCCACAGCCTCCCACAGTGAAGAATCTTGGGGGTAGTTTATCCCCTTTGGGGTAGGTAGAGAACGTGAGCAGGCCAGTGTTGGCATTTAATGCAGACACTGGGCTGAGTGTAGCTCATTGGCAGGGTGATGGCCTCACATGCTAAGCCCTGGCTTCCACCCCAGCTGCTCAGCCAGTCTGCTGAGGCTCCTTGAGCATTTGCCCGGATTTGGCCTCCTAGTGAATGAGGAAATGGACCAAGACTAGGTGTTCCCTTGAAATTTCAGGCTTTACTTTCAGCAAATGCCATAGACATATTTTGTGGTTTCAGTCATCTTCTTAAATATCATGGAAGCCATAATGGAAAATGGTAACATTAAAAAAAAAGTTTTATGTGTGTGATTGAAAACCATATGTTGGGCTGGCCTGACAGCTCTGCCGACTAAAGAGCCCTGCTTAGGAAGAGTGCAACGGGCAGGGTTCGATCCCATTTTGCCGTGCTGGCCCCGCCCACAGCGCACGCTGAGAGCGATTGAAACTGGGTGTAGTGCTGCACGCCTTTAATCCCAGCACTTTGGGAGGATGAAAACAGGAGAATCACTGAGTCCAGTCTACACAGTGAGACCTTGTAGACCCTGTCCTAAATACAAGAAAAGAAAAGAAAACCATATGTCACTGCCTTTCTGTCTTGAACGTACTTGTGAGGCTAGCCTTCATGGGGCTCCTGCTTACCTACTGTAAGACTTTTCTTCTCATGTGAATTTTACATATGAATTCCTTGCTATGACCAATGTAGCTTGAGGAGCTACCTTAGCTGTATCAGAATTTCACATTTCTTGGGGCTTAAAGAATGCTAGTCAGCCCTTGGCATCTATACAGGCAAGTATCCCCAAACGGCTGGACCTTTCCCACCCAGAGCCTGGCACTACCTCCTTCCTGCTGTCTAAGGACTGCTAACTGCCTTACTCAGATTTCCCCACCAGAGAGGAGGCACAAATGGTGTGCCAGTTATGCCCAGCCACTTTCCCCCTGACACCTTTGGTGACAGCACAGCTGGACACACCTTTGCTGGCCTCTGTTCACTTGATCTTCCTCAGGAAAGCTTACAGTGCAGGGAATCAGAAGAGTTTATAAGATTCAAAGCTAACCCCAAATTGGGATTTAATAGAATTTCTATTAAAATGGCCTAATAGTCTGTCAGTAAAAGGTTACTTGTAGAGAAGAGGAGCCGCCCATGGGCTTTTGACTGACCAGACAGCCCTCACAGTCTCCAGGGGACTGCGGCACATGTGGTGGGTGACTGCTAGTACCATTGCCTGTTGAGGGAGGTTCTCATGACTGGGCCTCTCCCTCCTTCCCTCTTGCAGGTGGTTAAGACTATTGGCCTCCGGGAAGTGTGGTACTTTGGCCTCCAATATGTGGACAATAAAGGATTTCCTACCTGGTTGAAACTTGATAAAAAGGTAAGCCAAAGTTAACCATTTATAGGTTACTCATTGAGTGTCGGTCTACTTCGCAGCAGCTAAAGCCAGTTTAACTCTGAAACTCTTTGTTGCTCCTGCTGGGGTAAAAAGTTTTTACAGACAAAAAAGACTGCAGACTTCAAGTGAATGGATATACAGACTGGGGGTTAAATCCAGGCATCTTCTTCACCCCTGCCTCACTGGAGCAAGGTCAAAACCTTAAGGTTTTTTTTTTTTTTTTTTCTCTTCAGTGAGATTGTTAATCTTAGAAACTATGAATCACCCTCTGTGTTGTAAGAACCTGTTACTGCTTTGCTTAAGTCTATGATAGATTATCTTCCAACTCTAAAGATTGGGTAATTCCATTAACAATTATAAAGGGAGGCCATTAACTGAATGCACTTTATTCAAAGTCTGAAAACTCTTCTCCCAACGCCCTCTCCACCTGCCCCTCCACCTGCCACATTGCTATGACAAATGGGGGTGATAGCAGAGGAGTGGTGTGACTGAGGCACAGGAACACACTCTAGGGCTACAGGTCACAGCAAAGGTTGGCGTCTCGGTCATTTCCAGATCATCTCTCTGGGACTAATAGCACCCTCATAGAAATGAGGGCTGGGGCAGGCTGCATAATAGCATGGTGACTTAGGTTTTAACTGTTTTTTTTTTTTGTCTCACATGCTGAAAAGATAGCCTCATAACGCACTGCCTTCTGGGAGCAGGCCCTTGTGGAGTTGTTGGTTGGCAGCCCAGTTTTGGCGTAGTGACTGGACATGGAATGTACTAAACATATAATGAGAGCTGGCTTTGTTGCTCAGGTATCTGCCCAGGAGGTCAGGAAAGAGAACCCCCTCCAGTTCAAGTTCCGGGCCAAGTTCTACCCTGAAGACGTGTCTGAGGAGCTCATCCAGGACATCACGCAGAAGCTGTTCTTCCTCCAGGTGAAGGAGGGGATTCTTAGTGATGAGATCTACTGTCCCCCCGAGACAGCTGTGCTCCTGGGGTCCTACGCTGTGCAGGCCAAGTTCGGAGACTACAACAAAGAGGCGCACAAGTCTGGGTACCTCAGCTCTGAGCGGCTGATCCCACAGAGGTGAGCAGAAGGTGCCTGGGGCCTGGCGAGAGGTGGAGGCCTTGGGAGGAGGAAGTGGTAGAGGAAGGGAGGTGGGCTCCATGGAGGTCAAGTGCTCTTTAAGAACACCAAATGTCGGAATGTACAGAGCCAGCAGTTTTCAAAGGCACTGATGATTAACCAAGACACAGGTAGGGTTGTCACACTGCCTTCCTCCTGGAATCTGGCAGGTGCCATGTCATCTAGGAGTCCTTGTCAGGCTTCTCTGTCCTGTCCTGTCCACATACATTCTATTTGGCCTGTACAGTTTGCCTTTATTCATTAATGGTCATAAAAATTTTGGAAGAAGTCTTGTGAAATATCTTTTTAAGATTTTTGCATGGGAGCTGGGTTTGTCTAGCTCAAATGGCAAAGTCTTCAAGTTAATCCTCAAAAATAAAAATACTAGATTGAGTGTGATGTCATATGCCTGTAATCCCAGTGCTTGAGAGGCTGAAAACAAAAGGATCGCTAGGAGTCCAATCTGTATAGTGAGACCCTGTAGGTCCTATACCAAATACATAAAAATAAAAATGCTACCCATTAGAAAGTAGAAACACACACTTGGTTGAATTTGAAGGGATGTCGAAGTTTGAATGTGGGGTGGAGCCGGGCGTGGTGGCGCACGCCTGTAATCCCAGCACTTGGGAGGCTGAGGCAGGAGGATCGTTGTGAGTTCGAGACCAGCCTGGGCTACAAAAGTGAGCTCAAAGCCAGCCTGAACTGCACAGTGAGACCCTGTCTCAAAAAGCAAAATAAATAAATAAATAAATAAATAAATAAATAAATAAATAAATAAATAAATAAATAAAAATTAAAAAAAAAAAAAAATGAATGTGGGGTGGGAAGCAGCCAGGGCTCACCTCTCAGAGCCCTTGAAGGTGCAATATTGTGTCCTCTTGCAATCCAGAGTCATGGACCAGCACAAACTCTCAAGGGATCAGTGGGAAGACCGTATCCAGGTGTGGCACGCAGAACACCGTGGGATGCTCAAGTGAGTGAGGGCTGGGGAGCTCATCTCCTGCCCACCAGCTTGTCTTCTCGGGGTTCCACATAGTACTCCCAACATGGCTCACCTCAGACGAGTGGTGGCCCGCAGGGATTGGTTTTTTGGTATTACTGAAACAAGGCCAGGTGGGCCTGCCTAGGCAAGGAAGCAGTTTAGTTTAAGTCTTTAGGTTCTTTAGAGATAAAGTCTTGGGTCCAAAACTCATTTTAATTGAGGGGCGGGGGAGTCTTGTTCACCAGGAATCAGAATGAGGTTTTTCATCCCACCGGCAGAGCGGCACTGGTTTTCTCATTGCTTGCAGGATCATAGTCTTCAAAAGCATACACAAGTGAAAACAGCAAGTCCTGGGTGAGGAGTATTGCTGTTAGAGCATCACAGATGGAGCCTGAAGTGGGACAGAGGGACTTCTGGCGCCAGGCTTGTCCTCAAGTCTCACCACAGTGTGCACACACAGATACACACAGTCACAATACAACACCTACACAGCGTCTCTGCAGTTTCTGGGCTGAGAGTTTCCTTTGCAGTTTGGGACTCAGAAATGTTGTGTGAAGCAGTTTCTATCTGTCCTGAGCATCATTTGTGGGGAGAAAAGGTCTCAAAGCCTGTGGCAGAGACTGCTAGTGAGGAGGCAGAATCCTTAAGAGCGATAAGTGTGCAGGAGAGAGAGGGATGGATCTGTCTGCTTCCCAGAAACCAGCATTCCCAGTCAGGTCTTGCAGAGAGTGTGCACTGTGCAGGCAGCCAGGATCCAGGACAGGAAGGACCCTCGGAGCACTGCCTGCAAGCAGCCTCCACCTGCTGTGTCTTGCTTGCTCTGCTGTCCATCCATCCTGTGACTGGCCTTTGTTTTTAATACTGGCAGAAATTTAATTATGTGGGATGTGGAGCATTACTTACACTTTTGTCTGTGTCTTGCCTCCCCTTTAGAGATAATGCTATGCTGGAATACCTGAAGATTGCTCAGGACCTGGAGATGTATGGAATCAATTATTTCGAGATCAAAAATAAGAAAGGAACAGACCTTTGGCTTGGAGTTGATGCCCTTGGACTGAATATTTACGAGAAAGATGATAAGTGAGTGGAAACCTGTAGGATCACGGGTGGGATCATGGGCCTGGAAATAGTGGTGGAAGTGGCCAGAATGTGGGTAATGCCAATATGTATGATGGTAGGGATTTTGGAGTGTGCATTTAGGACTCAGAGCCCAGAGTGTTGAAGGTTCAGGGGCTGTGCCTCATCCCAGCGGTCAGCTCAGGGACAGGTCCTCTGCTGCCCTCCTGTCTCCAACATCTGCTCAGGGCCACTAGCTGAGCTGCCTGCAGGTCCTGGCCCTTAACAAGGTGAGCCCTACCTGGAGGCTTGTACTGATTTAGCCAGCAATGTTTCTGGTGGGATTAGATACTTGAAGTTCCTGTGAACAACCCCCTGCAAGTGTAAATAGCCTTCCTGCTGGAGGTGTCTCATCACTTTGTGATATTTGCTTTGTAAGTGAGGTCTGTTAGTACAGTGTGACACAAATAGAGCTGCACCCTACCCCTTCAGGTACTCTCTTGTACCTTTAATCACCCCCATTCTATGAGGGCCCTTTTTTTTTTTTTTTTTTTTTTTTGTGATTGCCCCAGGCGACATTCTAGGAAGTCTAGATTCTAGATGCTTCCTCTTCCAATCACAAGCTTCTTGGATTGGAAGAAGCAATAGGAAGCCATCTCTGGGAAGCTCGAGGAGAGGCTCCTGGGGTCCCTGCCCTAAGACCCCATGAATTAATTCCCTTCCGCTAAAGAGGTCCCTTGAGGCAGCAAAAGGTAGCTCTAGCTCTGGCTGAGAAGGTGCCAGGCAGGAACCTCTTCATCTGTGCGTAGAGTTAAGTGACCCAGAGTCCAAGGATGTGCCCAGGTCCTGTGACATGACCTGGCTCCTGTGCTGGTCACAGGCCGTCCCTTTAAGTGACACTGTCCTGTATCTCCTGTTCATAGCTCACATCTCTGCTGCTCTCAGATGTTTTCTTCTTTTAGCTCCCCATACCTCACATTTTCTAAAAGGTCCTCTCTGGAGCGATCCAGGGGGGTGGCACTGCTTTTGACAGGTGACAGCATGTAGACAGTGGATCTGCCTGCAGTCCCGGTGAATGTTCCTTCCAGAGTCCAGAGCATAGATGGAGGGTGGGCGGGCCTTGCCCATCCACATACTTTGCCTTGGTGCCAGGGTGGGTGGGAGGCAGGCTGGGGGATGCGCTGGCCACTGCCACTAATCAGGTTGGACACTTGCTGGAGTGTCACAGGGAGGCTCCAAGAACTAAAAAGTGCACAGTTGAGCTTGCAGCTTGCTCTTGTCTGAGAGACAACAGTGTGATAGAGAAATGAGAACAGTGTGAGTGCATGAGGGACTCCGTGCTGATCGCAGGCCTTGCGGCCCCTGAGTTGGGGCCGGGGACAGCTAGCACAGTGAGCCCAAGGGCTATCCATGGAGGAAGGAGAACACCCATCCTCCTGGGAGCCTGTGTGGGAAACGGCTTGCCTTTGAACTCCATTCTTGAACGACCAGGGTTTATAACAGAGCCATAGCCAGGATTGTCCAAACAGGTTTTTCAAGAAGCAGGAAAGAGCCATAAGGCAGGGACTTGGTGATGTCAGCATGTAACCGCCCCAACCCACAGAAATGTTCGTTTTTTTTCCAAGTAAAATTTAACCTGAAATCTATGCGGTCTTGCTCTTCCTCCTCTGTCACTTTCAACTCAGAAGCCAAGCTGGCCCCTCTGAAATGGGCTTTCCTCATAGCCAGTGCTGGGGCTGCCACGCAGCTCCACCTTTTCCTTCTCCCCTTCCTGTAGCCACACCCCCGCTTCAGAGAGAAAGCACTTAGACAGCCATTTAATCAATTAGTGGGTCCAGTTCTTTGCCTTTGAACAGGTACTAACAGCAGGGGTTAGCAGCATAAACAAAGGATTGTTATTCCTGTCTGAGGGCTGCTGGGCCCTCTCAGCTGCTGGGTGTTGAGTTGCTGTCTTTACCAGTAGAACAGCAAGAATTAGATAGTCTTGATACATTGTTCAAGGGAGAAACCTAATCTATGGAGTATGTAAATTGAGCTATAAGAGATTTAGTGCATTCTGCAAATAAACAAAAACATCTTTATTTTGTCCTTGTTGATAGTAAGTCAGCTCTGACTAGGACCTGTCTCCTGGGGTCTGCTTTCTGTGTGAGCAGGGTGGGGGCAACCATTTGTATCCCCTTTCTTTGAATCCTTCTCTTGCAAGAGAGCAAGCAAACCCCTTCCCTGTGAGCAGCAGGAATGGGGGAAGTCTAAAGAGCGTGTTCTGACCAAACACAAAAACTAGACAATCTAAAGAAAACCGATCCTACCCTGGTATGTTGAGTCTTTTGAAAGATCTTTCCCCTTCAGCTGCCTCCCTCTGGGACTCAGTCAGAAAGTACGCTTGCAGGTGTATGGAGTTCTGAAGTCGCCTCAGCCCAGAGCTCCTGACCTTCCAAGGACAGGATGCCGCAGAATTTGTGGACAGCCTGGGAACTAAAAGGAGGCATGGAAAATGACTCTTTCTGATTTGTCTGTATGTTGTTGTTGTTTGGTTTGGTGGAAGGTATTTTGTTTTGTTTTGTTTTGTGTTGGAGATGGGCTTGCCATGCAGTTTAGGCTGGCCTCAAACTCACTGAGTAACCCCAGCTGGCTTTGAACATGCCTCGACCCCCCTACTTCAGCCTTCCCAAGCGGTGGGATTATGAGCTTGTGCCACCACACCCCGCAGATTTTTTTTTTCTTTAAATTGTTGGCTGTATCATAATACTATAGTACAGAGCAGGTGTTTGCTATATCTTATTTTTCTCCAGCTCCGTATCACTGGAGTCCTCCAGCCTCTTACTGACACATTTTAAAGAAATTGCACCATCTGTATGTTTTCTCTGGAATGAAAGCATAGGTCTCCAACTAGAGCTCATTATGTCACAATACAAAATTGAAGCACAGTGAAATACAATCTTGTGTTCATTTGCTGAGTTTGAATAAATATGCCTATAAAGTAAAATCCTAAATCTTTTCAAGCAATAGAACATTTTTGTCACTGTCCGTTGCAGACTGTGCGCAGTCGTGGGGATCAAATCAGGCCTCATGCATAGTAGGCGGGTGCTCTACCATTGAGACATCCCCAGCCCCAGCAGAATTGGACTTAAAATCACTACTGACTTTAGAAAGCTTCCAAAAATAGTACAAAGAATTCCTGTGTGCCCTTCACTCAGCTTCCTGAGCTGTTAATGTCTTATATAATCGTAATCCAAGCATCAAAATAGGGATGTAGTCACCAATTCAGTGACAGCACTGGTCTGTAGACATTTCTGCTTGAATCTGCTATCCCACTAAGTCTGGTCTCTGTCCCAGGACCCAATTCAGAATCATGTTCACATTTAGTTGTCATATCTTCCTTTCTTCTTTTGTTTGGGACAGTTTCACAGTCTTCATCATGATATTTATGTTTTTGAAGAGTGCTGGACATAGACTTTTTAGAAAAAGTCCAGAAGTCTGATGTTTGCGCAGGATTTGAGTTTTATACTTTTGGCAAAAGTCCCATAGAAGTGCCGCTGTACCTACACAGGCCTCCCTAGCAGCAGCACATGGTGTTAGCTGTCTTATCCCCGCTGGTGCCAACTGATGAATCATTGAGTAAGGAGGTGTCTGTCAGGTTTCTCCACTATAATTTCTGTCCTTCCTTTTGTAACTGGCAATATATTTTAGGGAAATAATTTTAAACTTCAAGTACCCTAATTCTTACACTTTAATTTATTGTATCAATTCATGAGACTTACGTGAAATAATTACTACTATAGCACTGGTGACGAATTCTATAAGAAGCCAATTTCTCTTCCATTGATTGAATTATTTCTATTAATATAAATTCAAGGAGCTGGGGAGATAGCCCAGCAGTGTAAGTGCCTGCCAGACAAACACAAGGTACTGAGTTCAATCTGCAAAGGAAAAAAAAAAAACAAAAAACAAAAAAAACTTGCTATAAAATCAGATACTTAGTCTCTGTTACAACCTGTATTTGTGGACATTGTCTTAGGTTTGACCCCTTAGACTGGGTGCCTATGTCCCTTTCATGTCATCCTATTGTTTTGTTAGTGTGACCTTTTCATCCAGGTATCTCAGGATGCTCTGGGTGTGTCCTGTGTGTTCCCTGCCCTAGCCCTAAAATCGGCCATTTCTCCAAAGGCCCCCAGTTACCACTGGTGTAGAAGCTTTTCTTTCCTTGCAGTAATAGGGATCAAAACACAGGGTGGCACACCACTGCATCCTTTTTGTTTTTTGTTTTGAGACAAACTCTTGCTAAGGTGCCCAGGCCAACCTAGAGCTTTTGATCCCCTTGCCTCTGAGATTATAGGTAGGAACCACCATCCTTGGCCACTTTTTTTTTTTTTTTTTAATTTTTAAATATCCTAGAAAGGACATATATAAATCCTTTAGCCATCTTTGGATGGGCTGTCTTCATGTCCTATATGTGATCTCTTAAGGGAAACTTCTTAAAGCTTTTATTTTTCCAACTGTGATTAAGAAAGAGAGGAAGTTCTTTAACTCAGAAATGAATCATATTTAGCCCTCATCTTTTGATAGTGCCGTTATGTTGTAAGTGGATACAGATTGTTAGGTTTTGAAGTGTTAAAAGTCCAGATGCACCAGAAAGCAGAGACTGGAGGCCTGGCCTGTGTTTTCTAGATCAGAAACTTTTGAGAGGCCTGTATAAGTGAAAGCCAGAGAACAGAGGCTAACGTTTTCAAGAGCTGGAGATGCTGACCTAACCACGGGTCTGTAGAGTGAGCCCTGTCTGGACCTCTTCTTTGTCTGAGAAGTTTATATTTACAATCCCATAGATACATTATTAGAACCCCATCAAGTTAGTTCCCATCTAACCCTTCCAGTGCAACCCATGGCAAGAATAAAAACAGTAGGGCATATTTGTAGCTGTGGAAAACCAAGGGGGTCCTAAGTCTAGCCACAAGGATGGCTGTCTGGAACAAAGGCCTCGACCCAAGGCCTAACCTGGGTTTTTGTTTTGTATTGTTTTTGTATTTTAGGACAGGGTCTGCAGGGTCTTACTATGGAGATCAGACTCATAGTGATCCACCTGTGTTCAGCCTCCCACTGGGATTACAGGTGCCCACTAGTATGCCCAGTCTCAATCACTGTCTCAGCTTGCCCCAGTGGTGGGGTTGGCACAGCACTCCAGGGATCAAACACCCTGCCACCACCCCCCCCCCTTTTTTTTTTTCAGGACTGTGGTTCAAACTCACAACCTTCCACTTGCCAGGCACTTGTGCCACAGAGCTATCTCCTGGGGCCCTCCACCCCATCTGTAATCAGCTGAGCTATTTGATCAGCCCGCTAACCAGGGTTTTACTTAGTCTAAAAGAAAGGAGTGGCTTGAGGATGAATGATTGTGAGAATGGCAGGAAGTAGGTGAGGGCTGTGAGCTGAGCTGGGTGGGAGGCCTGCATTCACCCCGTGATATGCATGCAGATATGCCCAAAGGGTAATCTGTGCTACACAATTGAGATAGTAATTAATGTTTTGGGTTGGGCACTTCAGCTCTGAATCGTCAAACCCCAGGAAGTCATAGCTTCTATCTCAAGGTTGGATTCCAATCTCAGCCAACAGTGTGGAGTCCTGGCTCTTTGTCCTATTTCCACCTGGCTCACACTACATAGCAGCAGGTAGGGGTTCCAGGGAAACAGGTCTGCTGTCTTCAAAAACTCCCACTGGCACGTGGGCTAGACATGTATTCATTGCTGAAAGCAGCTGAAAGAATAAAAAATCCTACCCAGCTCTGTACATATCAATACATGCAAACAGGGCCAGACATGGCGAAAATGGAGACAATTGCTCTACTTTCAAGGAGAGTCACCCAGGTGGCATGGAACAGTGCCTGGCCAGCCTGACAAACACTTTGAGAGCTGGAGAAGCAACTGGTTTCTATAAATTGAAATAAAAATGCAAGAATTTAAAGGAGCTGCCGGGCGTGGTGATGCACGCCTGTAATCCCAGCACTCGGGAGGCTGAGGCAGGAGGATTGGTGCGAGTTCGAGACCAGCCTGGGCTACAAAAGTGAGCTCAGGACCAGCCTCAACTACATAGCGAGACCTTGTCTCAAAAAAAAAAAAAGACAAAAAAAAAAAAAAACATAAAGGAGCTGCAAGAAGTGTCTGTGGCACAAGAGCCTGCACGGTAGGCAGGGAGACACCACCGAAGGAAGGGGAGGCAGCAGGCCTGGGGGCACAGAAAGTGAAGGCTGCAGACCTTGTGTTAAAGGGTAGGCTTGGGGTTCATTAGGCAGCCCCAGGATGCTGAATTGAGTAGGTTGACATACTTGACATGTGTTGACGTACTGAAGAAACATTCTTTTTTTCTTTAACCATAGGTTGACCCCAAAGATTGGCTTTCCTTGGAGTGAAATCAGAAACATCTCTTTCAATGACAAAAAGTTTGTCATTAAGCCCATCGACAAGAAAGCACCTGTAAGTTCAAATGGATTCTACACAAGTATATCATTCTTATCGCTAAGTGAATTTGCTAGGGGAACACCCAGATTTTTGTATGTGCCAGGGATCCTTTGGGCCATGTGACTACTTGGAGAGGAGGTTGTTGTAGAGGCCATGTATCCCTTCAAAAGCTACTAAAGCTTTCCAGTGGTCTTTATTCCTTACAAAGAAGAAGGCAGTCCTGAGCCATTGACCTTTGCCGAGTGATGAGCATTTCCCAGAGTGCTGTGTCTGCTGTGGCACGTCCAGACTCAGAAATATTTGTGTTCACACGGAGAGCCATCCTGTCTCCACATGTGGACCTAGCATGGGCTGTCATTAGCTTCTGCGCAATTCTCAGCTGGAGGGCAGACCATGAGACCTGCAGGTTTGAAGGGCCAGAATGTGACTTTCAGAGCTCCCGTGGACTAACCTGCATCACAGAAGGTCCTGATGTAGCCAGAACATTGCCGGGTCTCCTGGTTTCTCTGCCCTACCTCCTCCACTATACTGATGTGGGCCACCACCTTTTCTCTGATGTCACTATGTCACATTGTCTTCACTCAGGTCTTTCTCATCCTGGGAGGGCAGGGTAGGAAAGGGATATAACATCTGAAGATCTTAGAATGTGAAGAATGGATTATTAGCTAAGAACTGCCAAAGACCAGCATGTTGTAGAAATTCATTTTGGTTTTGTCAGCACCTAAGCACTTTTTTAGCTGGTATTTGCTCAGAATGTTTGAGATGTGTATGTCCATGACTATCATGTGGTAGAAATGGAGAGGATTTTGTTTTCTAAACTGAAATCTGATGCTTTTAAAAATGCCACTTGAAGAAATTCTTTATTTTCCTTAGATCCTATTCCAAATTTATCAGAATTACAGAGTTGAAAAGACTTTGTGTTGTAGTGCTGTGCCCTTTTTGTTTCTTAGTTACATCATTAGTTTTACTGTAGCCAGCCAGGGCTATGGGCCAGACGTCCAGTGCCCATTAAGCCTCCAGGGCACCCACCTGGAACATGATGTGGTGTTATTAGTTATTCTTCCCATAGATGGGTGGGTTTGTCTAGTGCAGTGGTTCTTAATCTTTCTAATGCTGTGACCCCGCAATACAGTTCCTCATGTTGCAGTGACCCCAAACCAAAAAAATAATTTTGGTGGCTACTTCAAAACTGTAATTTTGCTACAGTTATGATTTAGAATGTAAGTACCTGGTATGCATTATGTATTCTCATTGCTACAAATCAAACATAATTTAAACATAGTGATTAATCACAAAAACAATATTTAATTATATGTTGAGAAATATTTATTACTAATTCCAATAAATAACATTTTACCATGGCATAGCATGGGTTTAAATATGTATTTTCTGATGGCTTTAGGCGACCCCTGAGTTTTAGTTGTTCTACCCCCGCCGGGGTCGCAACCCACAGGTTGAGAACCAAGAGTCTAGTGTAATTTAAAATCAGAAGCTCTTGCCAGGCGTGGTGGCTCATGCCTGTAATCCCAGCACTCAAGAGGCTTTGGCAGGAGGATTGGTGCAAGTTCGAGACCAGCCTGGGCTACAAAAGTGAGCTCAAGGCCAGCCTGAACTGCATAGCAAGATCCTGTCTCAAAAAGACAAAACAAACAAACAAACAAATAAATAAAATCAGCAGCTCTTGGCTTGGTTTGTGAAAGTATTTTCTTCCTTATTGAAATGTTTCCTGCTGGGTCTTGAGTCCTGCCCCATGAGACTCTTGAGTTCTTTAAGAGTAAACGGCAAGCCTGTTCAGCTCCCTGGCAACAGTTCCCATTAACATGCTTCTCACCACCTGACAGTCGTGGCAAACCCACATCATGTGGGCAGTGAGATGTCCTTTGAAGAGCAAGGGAAGTTCTGGCATCTCTTGGTGGGTTACTCTCTTCACAGTAGGACGCTACTAATTTTTCAGAACACTTACTAGAAATACTGCTGACAGAGTAGAGTTCTTCAGTAGACTATTTGTCTATGTTTAATTTGGTAGAAGCTTAGCTTTTGAAAAGCTAAAGAGCAGCAAGTCCCAGGCAGCAGCGGTTGCATGGTGTCTCACTGAGTCAGTGCGTGCACATTTACTCCATGCTAGCTGTGTGAAGCCGCCTTTAAAGGGAAGAGAGGAACGTGGATGACCCCTGTATCATGGGTGCCTGGGTTGTACATGCTATCTGAGCAGTCAGAGGAGCCTGTGCACCAGCAGAAGACAGGGATGCAAGCCTGAGAAGACCAGGCTGTCTTGTGGTGGATCCTAGTGACACAGCTGCAATGAAATAAAGCAGGCCACGGAGCTGGAGAGACGGAGGAAGCCAATGGAGTAGACTCCCCGTGGGCATAGGCTCTGCCCAAGGAACTAGGTAGTGGGGACAGTGTTCCTGTGACCCTCCCTCCCTCCCCAGAGCTGCCCAGTGGCCTTGTTTGGCAGTCTTTCAGTCAGCAGAAGAAAGCCAGTAAACCTGTTCAAGCTTTCAGATAAGAAACCCCACGGGATGAGGAACTTTGGGAGTCTTCATCTGGCAGCGCCTATTCTAAAGGATCCCTGGGGACCAAGCAGTTTATTCCTAAAAGCCAGCTTCTCCTTTCTGCCAGGTGGCACAGGGCAGTTTGGGCCACACTGTGACTCTTACATAGGACCTCCATCCTGCCACAGTCACAGCATGCCCAGGTGGCCTGTGAGAGGCCAAGGCTGTCCCCATTCCTCAGAGTAGTCTTTTGTTCTTGTGGCCTAAGCAGAAGGCTCCTGGGCAGCTGCTTAATAGCTTTGAAACAGCTATTAAAATGACCAGGCTCCTCCTTAGTTCCATCCTTCAGAGTGTCCCTCTAGAGCCCTCTGGCCAGGCTCCTGCTGTGTCCCCAGTCCTTGGTTCTGGCAGGTCAAAGTGCCTGTGTTGGCCTGGAGCCCTGCCCGTCAAAGCTGGCATAGCCTCTTGGCTGTCTGCATTCGGGGAACCTTGGGTCCTCTTTCCACACATCTGCTGCTTGCCTACTACCATTTTTTAGAAAGTCTGGCCAGGGCTCCCCGTGTTGTGATTTTGCATCAGGAGATCCAGTGTGGAGATGCATGAGTTTATGTTCAAGCTAGAGAGTGATGTCCTTCAAAGGCAGCTAGAGAACTTCTATCTCCTCCCTTCCTCTCACCCATTAAGCAACAGACCGGTCATTCTCAGCATTTTCCAGTAGTTTGGGGACCTTTCTCTGGGCCACAACAAGTAGGTTCTCATGTTCACCTAGAGTTCTTAAGACCCTTGAATCCTTTTAACTGATTTTCCTCTAAAAGGGAATTAGTGCTAATCAGTGTTTCTTTGCAAATACTCATGAGTCAGAGCCTATTTGGGCAGGGTGCCTCTGAAGCCATTGTGCATAGTGGTTTTCTCTTGTGCAATAGGTAATAAAAGTGGCTGTTCCTCTCAGCACTGCCAACTTCGACTCCCAGGAAAACCCAGTGACTTAATAACTAGTGTGTGAAACCAAAGGGAGTCCCACCCCGGAAGTTCAAGGGCTCTGGGCTTGGCCTCCGCCTCTCACCCAGCACTTTTGGAACCAACGAAAGGAGGAACTAAATTAGGTCTTCTTGGGCGTGTTGCTTAGCTGGTCCAGCGTGCTCTGTAGGCCTCTGACATCACTGTGGAGTGGGTCGTGCTGTAGCTTTGTTTCAGCCCCTTTTCTCTGTCCCTGTTTGAGATGATCAGGATCTGGATTTCCAGACTCAGGGCTAAGAAGTATTTTAAAGTAACATTTATGTGTTCACTCATTCATTTTGGTTTTTTTCTGTCCGTCTGTGTCTTTGTGTGTGTGACTGTCTTTCTCTGTCTCTTTGTTTTTGTCTGTCTTCTCTCTCTCTCTCTCTCTCTGTCATCTCTGCAGTTTGGCCTTGAGCCCACTGTATAGTCCCAGCTGGCCTCAAACTCACCTCAATCCTTTTGCTTCGGTTTTCCAAGTGCTGAGATTACAAGTGTGCATGGAATTGCATTGGTTCTGGCAAGAGGATGAGTGAACAAGATTCCACTCTCAAGGGCTGGTGCTAAAGAGAGCAAGAGGTGGCCGGGCAAGGAATTGAGTGCCATGGTATTAACACATGGTGGTGGTCACCTCATCCGGGTACAACAGGACACATTGGCAGAGCACAGGTCCTTGAGGAGACAATGTTGGATGATGCCACCAAGGAGAAGGCTGCGAAAGTGCTGCCTGGTACATGTGAGGGCTGGCACCAGGCTGTGGCACAAGCCAGGCCTACATGGTGAATCTGGAGCAGTAGGTGGAGATCAGGGTGGTAAGGGACACATGCTCAGAGCAGTGTGGGAGGTGACAGGCTGCAGCAGGGGCAGGCCAGGCAGGAAGGGGTACAGGATGATGATGACAGCTAGAGGACTTCCAGAGGACAAAAACACCAGGCTCATTTGGGAAGATAGGCTGGTTTGTGCATGGTACTGAGCTCCCCAAGGCCAGGAGAAGCCTTGCCTTGGAATTGCTGTGCAGCCTGTGGTTTCAGTGTGCACACACACACACCAGACACGTGAACACGTGCATCCTCACACATGGGCATGCAGGTATGCACCTTCACAAGCTGCAAACATGCAGACACGGACACGCCTGAGCACCTACATACAAGACAGATGAGACATGCTTCCTCTGCTATACTTGTCCTTTTAGTAAAGGCTCTAGAACCTCGTGTGTTGTGGTTATGGGGACAGTAAGCCATCAGCGGAGTCCGGGACCAAGCTGTCCTTCTCCTTTGGCAGGACTTTGTGTTCTATGCCCCACGCCTGAGGATTAACAAGCGGATCCTGCAGCTGTGCATGGGGAACCACGAGCTGTACATGCGCCGCCGGAAGCCCGACACTATTGAGGTTCAGCAGATGAAGGCCCAGGCTCGGGAGGAGAAGCATCAGAAACAGTTGGAACGGTGTGTTGTTTGGCACTGGGGCCCGAGAGTAACAGCTGGCTTGCCTGTCAGGTGACCCACAGTCAGAAGAGCTTGGAAGCAGCAGCCTGACCCCTGCTCAGAGCCCAGTCTCACAGCCCCTTGGCCCAAGTGTCCATACTGGGGAGGGGCAGGAGCAGGGCTCAGCCTCTGCCCCCTTCACCGTGGACCAGTGGTGAAGAACCTGTGGCACACATGCCGACGTGGGCTGTTGGTGTCATTGAAAGCTGTCACTGTCCCAGGCCATCTAGGTGTAGGCTCCCAGGTGACTAAGACAGTGCCTGCAGCTATGCCACCACGTCCATGTGCCAGGCCTGCCAGAATGTAACCTTCTATCCCTCCGTTCTGCAGGCAACAGCTGGAGACAGAGAAGAAGAGGAGGGAAACCATTGAGAGGGAGAAGGAGCAGATGCTGAAGGAGAAGGAGGAGCTGATGCTGCGGCTGCAGGACTACGAGGAGAAGACTAAGAAGGCCGAGAAAGGTGCGGCGGCGCTGTCCGCAGCGGCACCGGGACTCTTGCCAGTTCCCACAGAGAGGCAGGCAAGGGCCTGAACCGAGGCAGGAGGGGAAACTTCAGGAACACGCATGAGAGCTTAATGTGTCACCCAGAAATGGAGACTTGGAACAGAGCGGTGATGACATGGCACTGAGACTAGACAGTAACTCAGTACTTGAGTAACTTCTATGCCCATTTATTTTTCTATAGCTTTTTAAGGGAGTACAGAGTCACCCCATTTTCCTGATGAGAAGGTTAAGGTTTAGTGAGACCGCATCATCAGCCCACATGCCTTGGCCAGTGAGTGGCAGAGCTGTGCCGCACCACCCCACTACCTCCCAGACTCAAAACCCAGGGCTCTGAAAGCTGTGTATCTACAGCACATGGTTGTCCAAACAGCTCGATTGTGACAGCACCGCTGCCACCACCCTCCCAAGGATCAAACCCTATCTCTGTCATTGGGACCTCTTGTGTGTGCCATAGCACAGTGATGGCTGTGAATGCAGGCAGCCAGGAAAGACCTTGGTGGGGCATTTCCCTGCTTACAAGCAAGCTCTGAGGTGATGTGGGAGCAGGCATAAAGCCCTTCTAAAGAGAGTGGGACCAAGAGAGTGAGGCCCTGGCCAGAAAAAGGGCTGTCGGAGCAGCTCTTCATAAGCATCCTGAGGAAGTTGTCATAGAAACATAACAAGGAGCCATAAAGTGGCCAAGAAAAGGCAGGAGGCTCACTCCCTGATTTGGTCCAGGGCTTGGTGGTTCTGGAAGAGGCTCCCCTGGCCTTCCATCCATCTTGGATGGGACGCAAAGGTTGGGGCTACATATCCTAGCCAAGGAATCCAAGCAGCTGTGGTTTGGTGCTCTCCACAGAACTCTCCGACCAGATCCAGAGAGCCCTGCTGCTGGAGGATGAGAGGAAGCGAGCCCAGGAGGAGTCCGAGCGCCTGGAGGCCGACCGCGTGGCTGCACTGCGGGCCAAGGAGGAGCTGGAGAGACAGACGGTGGATCAGATAAAGAGCCAGGAGCAGCTGGTAAGGAATCCCTGGGTTTCAAGATGCTGAATTATAGAGAGACTGCTTCTGCACCAACACCTGCCTTGTAATGACTTTCATTGGGGCCTGTAAACGGATCTTCCCAGGGGAGAGGGACTTGCTGTCACCTGAATCCCAAGTGAGGAGGTTATGTGGGCACCCAGGGTCCCATAGGGTGGCACTGATGGGCTTGCTGGCCATGGTGAGAGGGAGGGACACAGTGTGTCACATGGAGGCCATTTACCAGCACCCATGAGCATTCCTTCACAAATGGACTCTGCCCAAAGGATTCCAGAAGCCACTTGATATGCCCTTCCTTTCCAGGCTGCAGAGCTTGCAGAGTACACTGCCAAGATTGCCCTGCTGGAGGAGGCGCGGCGGCGCAAGGAGGACGAGGTGGAACAGTGGCAGCACAGGGTGAGTGTGCCTGAGACCCCACTCAGTCTCTGAGACACCTGTGGGACTCCTTGTGGGCTGGTCAGAAGCAGCACCTGGCTTGGCTGGCAGGGCACATCGAGCGCACCTAGGATGTGTCACTGCTCCTTGCCAAGCCGGCTGGACTGAGGGAGCAGAACCTCCCTAGGAATGGGCTTGTACACTAGTATACATAGCTCCAGGATTAGCAGAGGACAAAGAGCCACTTACATCTCCTGCTTAACCCCTCTCACCCTGTGCACTTAAGTTGTGATCAGGCAGCCCTGATCAGAATAAATTTTAAATCTGACCACTTGGATACCCGCTGCAACAGGAGTCACAGCCTGGTATGAGACCTCCCGACAGGTAGAATACATCTCAGGCCACCATGGGAAGCCCAGCTCTGGGGAGGTCTCTGGACCTCAGAGTCCCTGCTTGGCTTCTCACATATTTGATGAGCTGGGAAGACACCCTGAACTCTGAGACCCAGTCCCCTTCTTGTATTTTGTTATTGTTGTTGTTTTGTTTTAAAGTGTTTTTTGTTTGTTTGTTTGTTTTGTGGGACTGGAGTTTGAATTCAGGACCTTGCACTTGCCAGGCAGGCACTTACGCCACATAGCTATCTCCCCAGCACCTCCCTTCTTGTAGAATGGAGGCAACATTCAGCCCAGGGGTGTGCTCTAGGGGAGAGCACCCACGTGCAGCTCCCAGTTCCATAAGCTGTGGCTGTGCTCCTCAGACCACGGCCCTGCGTGCCTGTGGGACAGCAGTGGGTCTAGATGCAGTTCATGCCGGGGCCTCAAGCCCAGCTTGTGGAGCTCCTGCCCTCCCCTTCTGGCCCGGTGCTTCTCCCTTGTTTTCTAACTCCCATTCCTCACCCCTGAAGGCAAGCAGAAGGTTCTTGGGGTTTTGAGAAAGGGAGAAAAGTTCATTGCAGTGCCCATCAGACTAAGCTTGTGTCTAGGAAGGGATTGGAAGTGGATGGGGTTAGGCTGAGCCTCATGAGGATGCCGGATGGATTCATGGGCAGGAAGGTGCTGGGTAAGGAGCTGCCACAGGAGCAAGAGCACCTGAAATTGTACTAGTCTCTTCCAGCAGCTGCAGGGTTTGTTTCTTTGCAAACATGTATACAGTGAACACATACTAGGATTACAGGCAGAAAGGAAATGGTACTTTAAAAGATTCCAGCGTCTGCCTCCACATGGGCCGTGGGGAGCCTCTCACCTATTATCTTGCTTTTGAAGGCCAAAGAAGCCCAGGACGACCTGGTGAAGACTAAGGAGGAACTGCACCTGGTGATGACAGCCCCGCCACCCCCGCCGCCACCCATGTATGAGCCAGTGAGCTACCACGTGCAGGAGAACCTGCAGGAGGAGGGCGCGGAGCCCACAGGCTACAGCGCTGAGCTCTCCAGTGAGGGCATCCTGGACCACCGCAACGAGGAGAAGCGCATCACCGAGGCAGAGAAGAATGAGCGTGTGCAGCGGCAGCTGCTGGTGAGTGCAGCCCTCGTGCCCCGGTGCCCTTCACCCGTCCTGTGGGGCTGGGGTCACTGATGGCTCAGGGAGGGCAGGCAGCTGACAGGCACCGCTTCCTCTCGTAGACCCTGAGCAGCGAGTTGTCCCAGGCCAGAGATGAAAACAAGAGGACCCACAATGACATCATCCACAACGAGAACATGAGGCAAGGCCGGGACAAGTACAAGACCCTGCGCCAGATCCGGCAGGGCAATACCAAACAGCGCATTGATGAGTTCGAGGCCATGTAGGGAGCAGGGCTCTGCCGGAGGGTCCGGGCAGCCTGGGCACACTGGCTCTGTAGTACTCAAAATCTAGAACCCTCCTCACCATGTTCCAGGTCCCTTAAAGAGCAGGTACTGGTGGAAGTACTCTGGGCCAGGCGCCACCCTAATTATTTTTCCCAGCTGTATCATAGTGCCAAAAAGGCCTGATTTTTATAATTATCAAATCACTTCCTGTTATATCCTTGGAGCAGGACTGATGGAATTACGATGCCCGTAGAATCCAAGTACAAACTTCACACTGGCAAGTGTGCAAGGTTCAGTATCATTAAGGAAACCACATCGTGGCTTACATCTGTGCCATACCTTTGAAATAAGCTTACACTGATTGATTTGTTCTTGATTTCTATGAAGGATTCATCTCTGTATATGTACATGCTTTGAGAGGTAAAAAATTAGGCCCTGTGTAAACTAAAGCTCTGTCCCACATGCAGTGACTTCCTCCCTCCAGACATTCTGTTCCACTGGCAGAAATCTGCCAGTCACTTGGGGTGGATGACACAGGAGGACTCCGATAAACTTGGTTTTTTGCTTAAACAGTTACAAGAATACACTGTTGGACTTACACCTAACTAATAATCAGCTAGAGTATAGTATTTATATATAAGTGATAATATGGGTTTGTAACATTAGTTTTAAAAAGGGAAAGTTTTGTTCTGTATATTTTGTTACCTTTTACAGAATAAAAGAATTGCGTATTAAAAACCACCTAACCACGGCACTTGGGTCTGATATGGAGGACATAGTGGAATACTGTAACAGTATTCTAGTGTTGTGTGTGCGATTGCCCATTTTAGTTTTTCCGTGTAAGCTTGTCTGAAATATGCATACCATAGGCCTGATCGGGCTCCAGCCCTGAAGAGGCACTGGCTTGTTTTCTCCAAGAGCTATTCCTACATCGCCTTGCTAAGCCCCCAGCTCTGCTCATTCTTGGCCTCCTTTCCTGGACACTGCTGTGCCCTTCTTCAGGTCAGGCGTGGTGTGCATATATGAATTGCACACTGCAGGCATAGGAAATGAAAACCCTCCACTGTGTAGTGGCGGGAGGGCCTGCTGGGACTTCCGAAGGTTCCACGCAGTCCCAGCAGCCCTGCCCTGGGAGGGGCCCTTTTGTCCCCTGGGCTGCTGGCTAGACATGACACCCACAAGTTGGCTAACTGGACTGTGATGTTTTCCATAGGACAGCAGAAAGGACTGAATAAGCACCAAGCTGTGGTTTTTTTTTTTTTTTTTTTTTTTTTTTTCCTCAGAAATGCCCATAACAAAGCTGAAATTTTCACTGTTTTATTAAACATTGGGAGAGAGGTAACTGCTGAATATTTAAGTCTGGCCAATTTCCAGAACTCTCGAAACATTTATGCCACACTGATAATTGCTCTGTCAAATACAGACGAGGAGGAGGATTTTAGGCACTGACACAACTCATCTGGAGTGTGTGTGATCCAGAGGGTCTTGCCCCTTGCCAGTGGTGACCCCACACCCTACTAGCCTTTCAGCAGCATGCAGCATTCCAGTGAACCCATTGCAACCAGGAGCTCTGAGGCTTCTCTTCAGTGCAGGATGAGTGTCAGATCTGTCCATAAGTTGGGGTTAGAAAGAACTTTCTGCCATTGAAGGTTTGATTGTGAGCCACCATCTGTACCACCAATGGCATCTCCCTCTGTAATGTGAGACAGATTAATGGTGGTGGCTGAGGACACCATGCTCCCGGCTCCTAACACCACGACCTGCAAGGCACGTTTTTCACTTCCCCTCGAGATGGCAAGTAAATGTCAAACACTGAGAAATGCCCCCAGATGGAACCACTATTGAGTGTGCTGGTTTATTCCTTAGAACTGACCCCCATTTCCTTCCCTGTAGTGTCGCAGGGTTTGGTGGCTGATTCTTTACCTAGAGAAGTCAACCGTCTTAATACCACGGCTGTGGATGGTGGGGAAACCAGGTTTCATCTTAGGAGTTTGTTAGGAAAGAGTCGTGCTTTGAGCAACATTCCTTTGATTCCTGGGTCTCTTGAGAGTCATCAGGGATGCCACCAGGGCCTGGTTGTCACCCTGTGTGCCCACTGACAGCTGGTGGGCAGGGGTGGGACACAAAATCCCCCAGAAAAGCAGCCCTCCCAACCAATCCCCCATTCCCCCCCTGAGCAACACTGAATAGCATCCCTGTTCTACTCAGAGTGAAGTACTTTCTCAATTGCCATTTGTTTGGGTTAAGATAGTTTCTTTTAGTAAAATAATCCTTTTATGATTGACAACAGAAACAAAACCAAATACTGTACCTTGCCCATTTTAAGGGCAATAACTTGTTTCTCTAGCAAATCTAAATCTGATTTAAATTGTCAAAATATTTTGCAGTATTAGTGCTCCCTTGCAGAGTACTAAGGAGCTTCTGCTTTTGGCGGGCAAAGCCAGTTAAACTGCAGCTGTTATAGCAACACTTTTTCTTCTCATGTACCTACCCGTGCAATAAGACAATCATTAAGAACATAACAAAGCTGTGATTTTCACTATTTGGGAAGCACTGGGTGACATAGCATGTATGGAATAGCTTAGACTTACTTGACCCAAGTCTGGCTCCTCCCAGCAGGCGGTCATTCATTCCAAAAATGGCCTGGTCCCACACAGTTAGTTCCAGGCTTGCCTGCCTCAGCTGAGACGTGGTTACACCATTGAATACAAAGGAGTGTTTCCACTGGGGACAAGCTTGCTTCTTCAGCACTGGGGACTTCAGGTGCAGTTTTTGTTGGTCTGGCAGAGTGAGACAGCTGAAGGGAAACAGAAGCTGTGACTGTCACCACATGTCCCCCTTCCACTATTGATACTCATGCTTGACTAACCCACCAAGTGCCACATCCAACATAATAGTATTTGTAGTCGTGATTAGGATGGGCACTACAGGACCTGGCCGTGTCTCTTGCCAGGATTTCTTTCAGAGCTGGCCCTTGCTTCAGTCGGAATTCTGAGGCCACACAGTCCTCATCATAATCTCTCCCCATCACCATTGATAGCACAGGCCCTGCCAAGGCTCAACACACATGATCTTGTTTTCCTTTGTTCTTAGGAAAATTCCAAAAGGCTAACTCAGTTTGCCCAAGGCCGTGCGCAACAGTGACAGGATTAGGGTGCAAATGGGTCTGTCAGGACAAACTATCATCTTCCCCATTCTGTCAGTGATGGGATTCAGCCCTCCAATATATTCATGTTGTTTACTTTGTAGCTACAAACATGCCTGCACTAAGGAGAAGTGCTGGATTCATGCGTATATCAGCTACTCCAAGACAGATTTTTTTTTTTTTTTTTTTTTTTTTTGTATTTTTAGGGAAGGGTCTACAGGATGTTCAGAGTCTCACTGCTAGATTGGACTATAGTGATCTGCCTGTTTACAGTCTCCCAAGAGCTGGGATTACAGGCACACGCCACTGTGCCCAGTCTCAATTGCCATCTTGGTGTGCCCCGGGGTGGGGCCAGCATGGTGGGGCCACAACCCCCAGCCCTTGTGCCTGCTTGGAGGCACTTCAAGACAGGTTTTAAGCTAAGGAAATATTTACTAACACTACTTTTTTTGTACTTGATTTCAAAGCTGATGTATTAATACAGCAAGAAACAATAAGATACAAGGTTCAGGTTAAAACACTATTGGAAATAAAGCCTCAGCAGGTCCAAATCCCATGAATTCCTGGAAGTGAGGGTCTTTAGTAGTGGCACTGGTGGATTTTCTTTGAAAATCTAAAATAAGATGCATTTGACATGCCTTACACTTCTTGGTGTTTGCTACTCAAGGTAATCAATGACCAGTATTTGGTTACTAATACTTACCCTTTAACAAAGGAGTTTAAGGTGCCATCTGACCGCACAGGTAAATTCTTGGCTCCCAGCACTACCAAACAGAGTTGACCATTAAGTGACAGCTGATCTCCTGGAAGGAAAAGACTGTCCGACCCACTTCTGAGACTTCTGTGTGCAGTGTCACTACCCAAACTGAATGTCCTAGGAGGACTGTCCCAGCAACCAAACCCCACACACAGAGCAGGTCGGAAAGGGGAAATTTTCCCTAGAAAGTTCTACTGGCCCTGCCTTCAAACTGCCTATGGTGATGGCGGGATGTGAGCATTATCGAAGCCCCAAGGAAGCCAGAGCTGTGGAGTACAGCAGAACCCACAGGGAAAGATGTCGAAGTTTCAGGCTGATTTTAGCCAGAGGTTTTGGGAAACCTGGGAGTCCCAAGTGCCTTTTAGGGAGATGGGGGTGACCACAGGGTGCTTGCTGCTGGCCTCGTGGCCTTGTAGGCTCAGCCACAGAACGTCCTCTTTCTTCCCACCAAATGATTGCTAAAAGTATGATGGAAATGACTATTTTCGTCTCTGCTCTTTCAGTTTCTACACACTACACATTAAGTCAAGTCTCCACCATAACCTCAAGGACCTGCCCTTGGTCTGTGTCACCTGCTGGGCAATAGCTCTTTCCTCTGAGGCTCATCACATGATCTCATACCAGTGCCCTGAGATGTTTGCTTTGCTCCTCGTGAGCTAAATTCCTCATCCAGAACTTGTTCTTAGAGGTCAAGAGGGGCCACGGTTTCACCAGAAATGTGCCACTGGGAGGAAAGGCTCAAAGCCAGCGTCCTCAGAGCAGGGAAGTAGGCACTGGAGGCTTTGCCTGCTCGACTACCCATGCCATGCCCCCCCCACACACACACACGCACACACATGGATTCCAAGGAACCACTCCCAGGCTACCTCCACTTCTCTCAGTGAGAGGTGTTGGGGGGTGTGGGATCGGTGAGTGCAGAGTCAGAAGGCAATACTAGGAAACTTCGGCCCCTCCCTCAGCCTACGCACCCTCCAGGTTTTGGAAATTGTGACAACAGACAAATCCTCAGAGCGCTGCAAGTCACCTACCTTCTTGAGCCTCCTGGAGCTTTCTAGGCTCTGTGGGAAGGACCAGTTTGGCCCGAACAGCAAGTTCTCCATTATTCTGAGGAACACTAGCTTCGTATTTCTCAGCCTATGAGCAATGGGCAGAAGTCAGAAGCAGGTTTGCCCCCTAGGACTCTGCATGCCTTGGGTTCTCAGGTCTGCTCCCACGTGCTCCCCTAAAACCCCTGCATAGTCTCTTAGGCTCTCTCGGGGGTCCTGGAGTGGTCATGTCTGTGCCAATGGCTCTCCCTTCATCTGTAGTGACTCACCCTGCCACCCTTACCGCTACCCCAGCCTGGGAAGGAACCATCCAGCAAATCAGAGGCTGACAGGCCCAAGGAAGTAGCCTATGGGAACAGGACAGTCCTAAGAAAACCTAGCACAAAATGTTGGAAAAGTAAATAAAAGCAAGCCTACCATATCCCCAGCCAGGTCAGTAAGACTTCCAGCTACCCTTCATGCATGCCAAGGTCTGCTGCAGGGACTGGACCCAGGAGCCACAGCCTGTGCCCAAAGCCACGGTGGGTCTTCAGGCTTTGGCGATGTGGTGCCGCCTTGTTCTGACCCACTGCTGAGGGCACCACCCTGCCTACCAAAGTGGTTTGTCTGATCATGGGCAACTGTGGGAAAATGAATGAGAAAAGGACCCACGGAATGCCATTGATCCTTCACCTGTGGAGGGGCAGGATGAGAGAAGTGTACTAGGAAGAGTCCACGTGTTGGGGCAGATCTACCAGCGGAGAGAAGCAGCCCTCAGGACTCCCGAGAGCCTGCCTGGGCCATCCTGTCCCTATGCTGAAGCATGGTGTTTGGTTCTTGGGTGGCAGGAGAGATAAAGCTGTAGAAAGTAGGCACCACGCCGCCCAAAGCCCCCACCTGGGAGCAGGCCACAGCACACGGTGCCATCCAGCACTAGGATGGACCCACTAGCTCGTGCCAGGAGAGGGGTCTTTCTGTTTGGCTCTCGGCTCCTAGTCTGTTTGCCAAAGCAGGCTCTGCCGGACAACCTTGTAGTGGCCTATCGTATACCAGGTCCTGCGCCAGAGGCTGGCAATACCTTCTGGAGCTGATGACAGAGGAGCAGGGGACACAGAATGTACCAGGGATTTAGCCTCTAAAAAGGGACTCCGCAGTCCAAGAGTGGGATGCTCAGTCCCCAACCAGACATCACCTTGGCTCGGAGCGGATACCAGCAGAAAGACTGCGTTGTGCTGTCTTCAAAGTCCCACGTGGCCAGAGGAACAATCACTTCTCCAAGGAACACCCTGCGGGTGAGTGTGCCCAGGTGCCACACGGAGACCAGCAGCTGCCGGTTCACCAGCTGGGCAGGGTCCACCTGATACTGAGACACACAGGGAAATGGTCAGTGGACACCCAGGGCTGAGTCTCAAAGCTCAGCTGTAGCCAGGGACCTGTGTGGTCCCTCCAAGCCAGGCCGCTTGGAGCCCGGGGGCAGGAACAGATCTCACTCTCTAAATACCCTATGCTTTACGGCTGTCGAGTCCTCTGCCCACCCCTGCGTCTCAGAGTCACATAGGGTGAAAGTCCTTATCCAGCCCAAGGCTCCTAGAACTTAAGTTGAGAATTTGCCAAGGGAGAACTTGAATTTGAGTCCCACCAACATGCCTTAGCCAGGCTTATCCAAAAATGCTAAAAGTTGAGCCTTTATTTTTAAAAACTGTAATATGCTGGAGTCAGGCAGGTAGCTCAGTGGTAGAATCCTCGGCTAGTATATCTGATTACTGAGTTCTATACCCAGCACTGTTAAATAAATAAATAAATAGATAGATAGATAGATAGATAGATAGATAGATAGATAGATAAACAAACATAGAAATTGAAAATACGCAGTATGAGCTTTACCCTGTGTGTTTTCCTTGAGTACCCACAATGGCACGCTGGGCCTGAGGTGGCACCTCAGTATGGGCATATTTCTGCCCTCACGAGATCATAGGCCAGGGGCTCCTTAGTGTTGGAGACACACAGCCCTTCCCGAGGTCTGGGCCACATCTCCAGCTGGCCAGCTTTACCTCAGCTGCCCAGGGCCTTGTTTTCAGCTGAATTTTCTTCATAATGAACACAAGTCACAGGATATTGAACTCTCACTTCAAAGCTAGCTCTTAGATGTATACTGATCTTTATTTTTCACAAGCATCCTGTGAGGTCAATATTTTTAGTCACCGTTTTGTCTTTTTTTTTTTTCTTGTTTCAGAATTTTTGCTTGTTTATTTATTTTTATGGCCAGCTCAAACTGCCCTGAGGGCAAGGCTAGCACAGCATGTGATGCCAGGGATCGAACCGCGGTCCCTGCAGCTGCCTAAGGTTTCCTAAGCAGGCGCTTTAGACCACTGAGCCATCCTGCCGGGCCCACCATTTTGTCTTGAAAGCACAGAAGCTTACAAATTCTGCATCTGTGCTACTGCCTGAGGGCTGTCTGCTGGCAGGCCAGCATTGTCAGCTACTGTGTTTGTCATCTGCTGAGCTCTCCCTGCTGGCCTTTGTCCTGGGCCCCCTCCGCCCCAATGCCTGCTGGGGTTTGAATCTTGACCCCCAGGGACACTCCCACATGTCCTGAGGTGAAGGCGGGTACAGTCGCTTAAAGCAGAGGAGCGTTTAGCTTGCTGGCATCTCATATCCTCTCCCGCACCTGTAGCTCCGAGTCCCTTGGCAAGGAGACAACGTCTCTCCACCTCCAAAGGGAAGGGGAGAGCAGCAGGCCCCATCCCAGGCCCGTTTCCTCATCCTTTTCTTCTATAGATCTTGCTGTGACCATAGATGAGGAGCTGAGCCACACTCCCTCTGCAGGACCCCTGGCCGGCTCTACAACTATTCCCTCCATCCTGGTCCATTTCTGAGTCTGCCTGGAAATGCTAAGCTAACCTGCCTCTCCCTATGGCATTCATGCCTAGTCAGCTAAGCCCAGACCACTGTGTCTGCTGCTCTCTGAGGAGGGAAGCTGTCCCGGAAGTGCGGGCAGGGGCCACCCTCCGTGTTGTTTTCCTGAGGTCAGCACCCAAATGTCCACTGTGCTGGCTCTCACTCGAACGCCCTTGTTGACTTCCCTGTGATGCTCATACTTCTTGGGTCCTCGCCAACTGGTCACTCCTAGTCTACAAACAGGACTGCTCTGTCTTGCTATGTCAAAGAAGACGTCACGGTGATGTGACTATAAACCTGCACCGTCCTCACCCCACCCCATCTGGCATAGGCCATGCTGCAGAAAGCAGGGACAGGCAATAGCAAGGCCACACAGACCTGCTGCCTCAGTTTATCCTCCCAGGCTCATTCCAAGGGTCCCCAGGGGTGTCTGAGGTCCATTGGGGTCCAGCAGTGCCCAGAACACTTGGGGCTACACCTTTTTTTTTTGTGAGCCAGGGTTCAAACTCACAACCTTGCATTTGCCAGGCAGGAACTTGTGCCCCAGAGCTCCAGAGCTATCTCCCCAGGCCCCAAGGCTGCACTTCTGGATGCTCAGATTTCGTTTGTTCATTTGCTCCCACTTTTCTCAAAACTGGCCAGGGGCACTTCTCACGGCCTAGCTCATCTTTC
This sequence comes from Myocastor coypus, assembly GCA_004027025.1. Taxonomy (NCBI): domain Eukaryota; kingdom Metazoa; phylum Chordata; class Mammalia; order Rodentia; family Myocastoridae; genus Myocastor; species Myocastor coypus. The sequence goes on from PVJA010001549.1 coordinate 124,172, forward strand.
CCTGATGGCCTCCCTAGGGCTGTGCAAACCTCCCTAATGCCAAACCAACAGATGTTATGAAATACTGGTTTCCATAAGCCTTGTTTGTTTTCCTCTCGGGTACTGAGGACTCAACCCAGGGCTTTG